>PVJS01039913.1:0-18687 GCA_004027185.1 Glis glis | reverse complement strand
TCACTAAGGAGAGAGAGAGAGAGAGAGAGAGAGAGAGAGACAGGAAGAGAGAGAGAGAGAGAGAGAGCTGAGGCTGGCCTTGAACCCCGACCCTCCGGTCTCCGCCTCCCAAAGTACTGGGATTACAAGCATGCGCCACCACGCCTGGCATGTGTCTATTCATTTTAATGGTGTGTTCCTTGAACTTAGAACAGTACCTGGAGCCAGGTGTGGTTGTGCACAACTGTAATCCCAGTACTTGGGAGCTGAGACAGGAGGATCAATCACAGGTTCATGGCCAGCCTTAGCAACTTAGCAAGGCCCTCTGCAACTTAGAGAGTCCCTTTTTCAAATTAAAAAATAAAAATAGGGCTGGGGTGTAGCTCAGAGGTAGAATGCGCCTGGGTTCCATCCCCAGTCCCCCCACCCCACACACACACACACACACACAACAACGAACAGCACCTGGATACATAATAGTCTACTCAGCACTGACAATCATTGAGACAATGTATGGCGTATCTACTCCAACTATATTGTTTTGAGGGCCAAGTAGGATAATATAAACATATCTAACATTGGGTGATGTTTACTGTTCTGCAAACGTTACTTACAATAAATAGCACCTAGCACCATCCACCCATGCAGTCCAATGTCCTATTGGTCTCTAGTCAAAAGTAACTGTGTAGACCTAGACCAGGGGTCAGCAAAGTGCAGCCTGCAGGACAAATCTGGCCTATGAGCTAAAAATGGGCTCATACTTTCAGACGGTTAAAAGCAATCAAATAAGAATACTATGTAATGACACACCTGCAATGCCTACAATAGTTATTATCTTTACCTTTACAGAAAAAAAGTTTGCCAGCCTCTAACTCAGAGTTTATATTAATGATATTTTTAGTTTCCTTTAGAATTAAGCTTTAAAGCAGGTAGAAAGCACACCCAATTTGCAGCATCCCATGTTACAAGAACAGCACCTCCTTACAAGCAGGCCTGGTGTGCCTCACTGGTTTTAGGAACTTCTTCCAGTCCGGGCTGAAAGCTACCTGTCCTTCTCTGCTTGCTACTCTGAACTTGGATGAACCTTGTAATTTCTGTGTAGCCAAGGTCAGTGTCTTGTGTTCACTTCTTTATTCGTAGCACCTATCACGTAGCAGGTATTTCTTAAGTATTTGTTGAATGGATGGGTGAATGAATGAATTAGTTCAATTATTCATTCCTCTATTCTTCAAGGGCTGGCTTAAGCCTTTGCTTTTCCATAAAACCTTCAGAAACCACTGAAACCCAGAGATATCTTATGTGTCCTAGAGTCTCACACCCTTCTGGGTCCGAGGGAGACAAGGCTAGCACAGCATCTTCAAATATTCTGATAATACTGCCTGGAACTCTGTCAACAATTGTCGGATTGACTCACTCTTTATGTGTTGAAACATTGGTTCCTCCAATTAGAGGATAAACTACGTGAGGGTCAGATCCAGCATGGTTCCTGGCCTCACGACTGGCTTCCTTCTTAAAACCCAGCACAGGAATTTATCTGCACTTTTAGCAAAACATATGAAGCCACCCTGACCCCAATATCCATAACCCCACACAGAGACAGTCTCACTGCCAGTCTGCCCCGGACCTTACTCAGCCCCTGAGTTCTGGCCTGCTGCCTGGAGCCCTCGCTCCCAGCTTCCCAGGTTTGGGGCACCAGCTTTCAGGTTTGTTTCATTGTTTCCGGGCCCCAATCATGGTCACTTGAGTGCAGGCCTTGCTCTCGCCTGGCCACTGGCCAGCGGGTGGAGTCCCCTCCCATCTCCAGCGTGGCGCCTGGGCTCTGTGATCTGCACTCACTTGCTCTTGCTGTGGACAGTGTCCTGCCTGCCTGACCTTCCAGGCATGTGCTCTCAGCCCCCACCGAGGGTGCAGCCTGGACGCTCTCTACCTCATCTTGAACTGTGTTGATAATTATTTGCCAGGACCCTAACCTCTAGGATATCAGGCTTCATCCACTCTCGCAAACCACCAGGCTTTCAGCCAACAGGCCAACTAGGCCAAGATCTGAGATGTGGAAGAGGACATGACTCACACTTCTCTGTCTCCAGCATGCCCATATGGTGCTCCAACACCGCAGGCTTAATTATCATAGGAATTCAGCAAACGGCCATTGGTTGATTCAGCATAAAAAATTAAAGACAGTCACTTATAACATGCCATATCTAAGTTTCTTATGTTTCTAACTCTGTGGTTCTCACCTCATCAGACCCAACATCCTTTTATAACAAATACTTAAAATATAGTGTATGATCTGCACACACATTTTTTAAACATTGATATACTATCCTAAATATAAAGGCGAACAAAGGGAAGCTAATTTATAATAAAATGTGTATTTAAGAAGAAAAATATGTGTATTTAAGGAGGCTAATACCTTATCCACTAGGCCACCGGCAAAATGTGTATTTAAGTATGTACATTTAGAAGTCCGTACGTTTAGAAGGCATGATGAAGTCATCACACACTTGCATTGATATGTGGCATCAATGACCATAAAAGCCACTGACATATCAGAGCGGCCTTGCTGCTGGCGATGTGATTTTCTCATTGTCCAAATCTTGGCAAAGCTCTGAACCAAACAAAATATAGTCTTCCCTTGATTTATATGGTAGTTGTAAATTCATGGAAAATTTAGTGTGTATCAAAAGTGGGCAACATAATATTGTAAATTGGAGATAAGTTTTAGGCTTAGATAATTATAAATAGGTTCACCTTATGAATGCCCAGTAGGACATTCAAAAGTCCTGCAGGATGCATGAGATTCTTCATCATGTGGGGCTGCCCTGTGAATAGAAGATGTCTAGCATCCCTGGCTCCCAGCCCATTTTGTGACATCTGGAAAATGCTACCAGTAATTCCCAAAGCACTCTGTAGGGGGTGGTCTAACCTCCAATGAGAACTGTTGGTCTTACCCATTAATTCAAAACTGTCCTGCATTCACAACCCCTCTTGGGTAGGGCATCTCTTCTGACCCTGAGACCCCTGGGTAAAGGGTTTTACTGAGTGCTTCTCTCTTCATGTCGGCACACCCCAGATCCAAGGACCAAGGCTGAATAAGGTCAAAGTATCAGCACTACCCAAACTTGAGGGTACAATGTATTGAAGTTACAAGAAGAGTTTTAGTTGCACAGTGGAAATACTAGGGGTTTCCGTTAGCCAATTAATTAGATTAAAAGCAAAGCCATCAGCATTTTCTTACTCTATTTACTCCCTGCACCAGGTACTCATTTTGTTCTTTAAACCCAATGAGCTAAGGGTTGACAGTAAGCCTGTCCCTCTGCGTGCAGCATTTGGACTTATCTCTGATCCTCCATTTCTTATCTCTCGGCCCCACCCTTTCCTTCCCATCCCTCTGCACACATGCACAGAAACACCCCAACACCAGCCCCTGTTTTCCTAACCTTTAGATTGCTATTCCTCCCTCCCAGCTGGCTTTCCTGCTTCAGTCTCTCCCAGCTCCAAACCTTCAGAATTTCTACATAATCTATGTAGGCCAAACTGTTTCCCCATCTCACTCATCTGCTTCACCCTTGGAAGGAACCCTGAGTGGCCTCAAGGGCCCGCCTCTCGTGAGTTCAGTAGAACCTGACATTCCCGGCACACCACGAGAGCCACCGCTCTGCAGCACCCCCCTTTGTTTCTATAAAGTGGGACCTCTGCTCACATGATCCCTGTTCTCTACCCCATCTCTAGGTCTTATCTCTTGCTTCTTCCTGGAATGACTTTTCTCCTCTCTTTTGCCTATTAATGTCTTAACTCTTCCAAATCAACTTAAATATCACCTCTTCCAGGAGTTTTCCTGAATGCTCTCTCCCTCTGAGTTCTTGTGCCACTTTCAGAGTGAGACTCTTGCCCTTTAACCTTGAAAGCTGGGGTCTCTTTTGGATTCTTTTATGTCCACAATGTCACCTAGAAAACTGTTACAGTAGTGTAATTTTCCAGAATATTCTCGCAGTTTTTATGAACTCAAAAAACGAGAGGGGGGGAAGACTGATCCTATATCTAAAATATTTGGAGAGAGGATTTCCTGGCCTCCCCTTTCCACTCACTTCCTTTCCACTCAACGAACGTCGAACTCCCTGGGGAAACCCACTGGCCCAGAAGAACACGCTCCCCTCTTTCAGCTGCAACATTAGTGCGTTTAGTGCGTTGAAAGCCGACATACAACTTCATGGTGGCTCTGAAAACATTAACTAAGACAATAATAAATTAACACAATAGTCAACTAATAGCAGCGTGATGCTCTCATGTATGAATTGGAATGTGAACACTGAGATTTTCATTTCATGGTTGAAAAATATATGAGTTGACCCAAATACTAATTTCTGCATTTCCGTCATTTACATATCATGGGTCAGTAATCATTTCTTGCCTAAATGGCTTTCCAAATGAAAAGCTGTAATATTGTAATGGTTTATCATATTTACAAACATCGCATTGTGCTCCCCGCTCCGTACTCTGGATTCGCAAACACGCAGATAGCATTCTTTGGAAAGGCAGGAGCCGTGCTTGAGTGGAGTGAGCAGGTCCCCCGAGGAGGGACCCACTTGTTTTTCCCTCCCTAACAGTCCTGAGCCCAGGAACCTCGACTCCACGGGGACAGCTTCCAGCCACCTCTTTTCTCCTGTGTGCTCTTTGGTCAGGAGGGCCAGAACTGGGCTCTACCTGTGTTACCCTAATCCTTTTCCTCTCTGGGACCGAAAAATCTAGCTGCTTTGAAAATGTCTCCTCAGGAGGAACTGCTGAGGGAGCTAATGTGATGTTTGGGAAGGGTAATGCAGCCTGATGTTTTTATTACAGTTCCAAACAACATCAAGTGGATTGTCCAAGGTGATCTTTTCCCTCATTTTAATGCTAGGAGAATACAAATCAGTATCTGACTTAACTAGTCTGTCATTTAAGCCACATCCTTGTCACTGGAGTCATTGCTACCTTAGGGATCTCCCCCTTGTCGTTGGGTCCTGCATCTCTCCAAAGTCTATGTTTTCAAAGGATAACAGTTAGAGCCGTAGATTAAACGGGAAGCTGGCATAACAATTACACCCCGCCCCAGTAGGCTTAGTTTACACATCCGCCTTGCTCCTTAATTACAACCTGGGGTCGGATGTCAGCGACACGTGTTTGTGGGGACACGTGCACACTCCGCCCCAGGTGTTCTCTGGCCAGCATCCCCTTTGCCGCTTTCTGTGGCTCCTACTTTGGCACAAACTCTTAAAAGGAAACTACAGGAAAAGTGTTGAGGTCATTTATTAGGCTCTCCTGTGAATTTGGTTTCAGGACTGGAAAGGAACACGGTAGTCAATCGTGTGATTTTATGAAACCACCCTCTCTGCTGCTTTTCCTTATTTTTAGGGTGATGTGCAAGTGAGTTAGCTGAGTTGACCCGTCACCTCTCACACACCTGCGAGTCTCACAACAGAGGACACAAGAAAAATAACGCACTGGAGAGTGGTGGGAAGGATTTTGCTGTTAATGGAAATTTCTCCTTCAGACTCTCTGGGGGAAAAAAAGTTACTTTTTGTGGGGGGGACAGGAATTGAACCCAGGGGTATTCTAAGCTATACCTCCAGCCCAGCCCTTTTTATTATTTCTTTTTTAAACTTTGAAACAGGGTCTTACTGAGTTGCTGAAGCTGGCCTTGAATCTGCAATCCTCCTGTCTCAGCCTCCCAAGTACTGGGATTACAGGCATGTGCTACCACACCTGGCAAAAAATGTTATCTTTTAGTCTTTTAGTGGGTACCTCTCCCTCTCCCCCCCCCCGCCTCACTCCTTCACTCCCTGGCCCCTATGTTTTCAAAAGGTTAAGTGTGTGTGTGTGTGTGTGTGTGTGTGTGTGCGCGCGCGCACGCGCGCACGCACGTGTGCACATACAAGGGGAAGGGAGTGGAAAATGATTGTTTTCACCCCAAAGTCTCTTTCTCTAGCTGGCTGTAGCTCTGTTTATGAAATGCCATAACAAAAGTGAGCTCACTCCTGTGTGCTTCTATCTCGCAAGGTTCCTGGGCGCCAGATGGGCACTTTGTGACTGTGTGAGCATGGATTATTTCATTTCCTACATCTGGGACTCCAAATGGCTGCCCAGAATGCCACAGGAGAGAGGCACCGCTTTTCAGCTGGGGGAACCTACCTTCACCAGGGAGCCCGAAGGAGCAGAGGGGACGAGGCCCAGAGTTCCCGAGCGAAATCTGAAAGTTCACACACACCTGGGCCGTGGGAAAACCTTCCGAACCCAGAACAAGATAGAAACAAACAATAACCAATTATTTATGCCAGCTGCAATTTTTTAAAAGAGGACAAAGGAATGAACAAATGAAAACAACCCAGACGCATTGGCCTCGGAAGACGTTTGGGGAATAGTGTTTTATTTCAGCTTTGAAATTCTGTTGTGACCTCCTAGTCAAACACCTCGAGGTAATTACTAGTGGTACAGATAAGTGAATTGAAACGGTCTCAAGAATGTTGGCATATACCAGAGCTCCTTGCCTTCTTAATCACTTTATTTCGACTAATGGAACCGGGTATGTTTAGTGTGAAATAGTAGCAAGGAGATTTACTTTGCCCAATTCTGTACCAAAATCGAGTGTACCAAGAGGGACCTGACTTCATGCCCTTCAGATAAAGCCAACGACAGAACAGCCATCCAAACAGCAGGATCTTCCTGCTTTTAGGTTTGTCGTTAAAAACATCCTAGTCACTACCGTCCCTCCGCCTTCACAAGTCCTTATCCAAATCACTCAATTTGTTCTGCAGGGGGAATTTTTTTTTTTACAAAAATATGTTACTTAATGTTTTTAAAAATCTGACAGTTGACTTAACTGTTTTGCATAAGATATTTACAAATCAGAGCAGATTAGGGTGGGGGGTATGCATTTTCATATCTTGCTTGGTTTAAAGCAGCAATTTTCTGCAAGGACAACAGAGAAAAAAATCATGCTTTACACTGCTTATATTAATTACATTTTTTCATTACCCGTCATGTTTTCTGCGGGCTTGTGTATTATTACTGCAAAATGTAATGAAATAGAAAAGGCAAAAAGAATGGACTTCTGGGAAATTTTCCAATTCTTGAAATGCAATGTTAATTGAGAGCTATTTTTAGGGCTGCACAGATAGTGCAGGACCCAGTGCCATCAGTACAAACGGGTCTAGTCCAGGTGCAGCCTCCTTGGTGACAGCCCCGGGTCTCTGCCACTGGAGAGCCCCAAGACCTCCATCTCACTGTGTGCCAATTCTACTGAAGGGCAGGGAAGGATTTCTACAGAAGGGAGAATGAAGGGAATAGAAGAAAAGAGAGGGTAGAGCCCCTGCAAAGCACAGACCCCAGCGATGACTGGTGGTTCCCAGCCTGGCTTTCTCTTCCCCCGTCCCCCAGTCTCCAGCCACAGAATGAAAGAACACTATTCAGTATTTAGTAAAATGGTGGCACATAATGAGATGGTTTCCAAGGCCTTAAAATGAAGAAACAAAAAAGTGCCCATGGAGTGGAGACAAATATGACCCTCTGTCAGGAACCTTCTTTCCCAGCTAGAGAGTTACAACTCTTTGTCTTGAGCATATCCTAGCAAGGACTTGAGAGAAGATTATGAAAACCAGGAACTTGATGGATCGGAGAAATATGATCCCTTTTATTACCAAACTTAACAGACCATAGAACTAATTTCCTGTTAATTAGTCTGGATAGGTGACCCTCTGGCCCACCAATGCAGTCCAGTATCGGTTCTGTGCCACAGAATTCTACCTCTCGATGTAGTGTTGGAACCATCCCTGTAAATGACCAGGCAAAGGACACATTGTAAACATGTTTACAGGGACCAAGTGTTCTTTCCAGGAAGGTCTCAGAATGGCTTCAAGAAATTCAGACACTCTGAGCTCATCCAAAAGCTCTCTAATCTCAACATAAAGTACTTCATGCTCTGAGTATCCTGGCTGCCCCTAAACCTTAAACTTTTGCAAATACATTCTTCTAAAAACAATTTAGACAACCACTAAACCCCCTGAAATTCCTATAATTCTTGCTGTTGCTTCCACTTCACAAAGTAAACATGAGTGCCCATAAAAGTCAGGCCCAAGCTTGCTTTACGCGAGCAGACTTAGAAATCCATTTCACCCAGTTATGAATAGCAAGAAAGAACAAAGGGGAATGCTTTCCAGCCATGGTCTTCCCTGCTGGCCCATCCCAGCTGCTCTGGACTGTCCTTCAGGGTCAGTGCCACAGGCCCACTCTGCAGGCAACAGATTGAGGCTACTCTCCTGCAATGTCGTCATCAGATGCTCGCTGGCTGTCAGCCCTGAGACGATTGCTTCAGTCCTGACTGACACATTCTTCAGGGCCAAGTGTGTAACAGGAAAATTCTGACGTTCTAGGAGTTTCTCCCAGTAGCAAAGTCAATTACAAGAGCAACTGGTAAAAATCAGTGGAACATAGAGTGAGAAGGCAAAATGAAAACAGTGCATGAGAACCGAAAGGTCACAGCTGGGTAGAGGGAAATATAAGAGTATCCACGCTCCTAGACTCAGATTGAGAAGATTAACCCAGATCCTTCCAGTCTAGCCTGGCCCATATTCAGTAGTGTCTAAGGCTGGGCTAACCAGCTGGTAAATATTTCTGGCTTACGTCTGCTGCTCATTACTCTGATGACGAGTGATCTTTTAAGTAACCCCTTGGTTGCTCCAAGCTGCTTGCCTTCCTGTTCACCTGCTGCTCTAGATTTTGCCTCTGTGGACTTCGATGGTTTTCATAATTGGTAGAGAAACTAATTTGCACATCCTGATATGTAGAGCAGGACCCTGAAAAATGCAGGCCATTCTGATCCTTGGCTAAAAGAGTCTTTCTGATACCTAGTCACACCTAACCCCCATTTTTCTTCCCATCTGCCTCTCTCTAGGGGCACCCAGTTTTCTTTCATTAAAATCCACCCCACCGCCATCACCAAGACAGACCAAAGAGTTTGAATAGCCAGCAGACTAAAATGGTTTCACAAGAGTTGTTTAAAAATTAATTAATTGCATTGAGTGTAATGTATACTTATATATCTGAAGTATATATGCATATATATTCGTGTACACACACACACACATATATATATATATTCACAAAATATTGCATGCATGTGAACAAAATAAATAATGCCACAATCTCCCACCTATTTCCTCGTGCCCAATCCCTCTCCCCAGGGAATCATTTTTAACAATTTTTACCTGTTTTATAATATTCTGGTGTTTTCTTCTTTAATTCTAACAGAGTTCTATCTCTGTTTCCCTTTTTACCAACTTTGAACAATAACTATTCACTCCCTAGAACGAATGACATTGAATTCCCTTACGCTTTCTCCACTCTCCTCTTCCCAATTACTAAAACGTATACTTTAGTCTCTCTTATTGGTTACATTTGTGGTGTTAAATAATATATTCATTATCTATTTCTTGTTTCAGCAAATTTATCTGTTATATAAGGATATCGTTATCCCTCTCTTCCCTTCTTCCCCCATGCACCATTCCACATCCCTGCATCTGTCAACTCTGTACATACATTTACATTGTAAAAATTTATAGCACTTATGTTCTTTTCTATAATCATGATCAAGCTTTTTGTTAGATTATCAATAATCTATAAATTTAAAATCAGTTTATATGAGTATATAAATATTTTCACTTGTGGACGAATCTCTTCCTATCCTGAGACATCCTCTCAGGTGTCTCCTAATTTCTGCTTCCATCTACATAGCTTGCTTCTCAGCTGCTTCCCAGCTGTCATGTCTGCTCTTCTAAGTTAGAGCTACTACTTCCTGAATCCCATGCCTTTCTTTTTCATTGTGTCTTTCATTTTGCTGGACTTTACTGTCAGTTATCTTCAGGTGTATAAACTGCACTTCCTTATGTGCTTGATATGTTTATGCCTCTCTATTTGGTGCTTTAGCTAGGTATAAAATTCTGTGGTCAAAATGACTTTCCCTCAGCACTTTGAAGGTTTTGTTCCATTGTCTTCTAGCATCCAGTGTTGCCAATGAGAAGTCAAAAGCTGTTCTTATTTTGATTCCACAGAAGGTAACTTACTTTTTCTCCCTCTGTAGAATATTTTAGGAGTTTTTATTTTTCCTAGAGTTTCATAGGTATGTGCGTAGGTATGGATACAGCTGGTTTTAGGGAACTTTAATAGAAAGATCTGTTTCTTTCTGTCTTCTCTGGAAAAACTTAGGAAGCAGAAGCCACATTTTGGTTTTTGAAACTCACATTGATATTAGGGAAGTAATAAATCATAAATGTATGTGAACATGATTTTCTTAGATCTGAGAAATTGAACTTAGAGTGTGGAATTCAAATACTTATGACCAAGTTAATAAATATATCCTCTAGGGACAATGTCAAAGTCACTAATTTTATAGTTTAAATAAAAAGACATTCAAAGGGTATATAAGTGGAAGCTACCCATTCTTCATTCATGGGGGTGGGGAGAGGCTACATCAGTAGGAAAGAAAATACCTAAATTTTTTATATTTTCTAAGATTTACCAAAAACTCAAAAATATTTTCGCTTAAGAGATTGATGAATATAATCAAGAAAGTTTAAGGAAGAAAGTTTAAAGAAGTGTTTCCTTGGATAGGTTTTTCATGAGTACTTTGTCATATAGCAAATGAACCTGAGTTTTAGAAGTACAGACCTGAAGAGCAATTTTGACTCTGCCTCTTTCTAGTTATATGAGATTTAAGCAAATTACTTAAACTCAATAAATGTTGGTTTCCTTCCTTACCTACCCCTAACTCTTTTGATTCAACATGGAGGATGGGAGAGTTATAAATGTTCTGTATCCAGTGTACCATGACAGGGTACAAAGGATGCATTTCTAAATGTAACAAGATGTTAACTTGGAAGTTTTGACTGATGCATTAAGATACAATTGATGTTGCATTCCAAAGGAAGTGCTAGACCATATGCAGAATTTCCAAAAAGAGAAACACAGAAGAACCAGTTGCATAATCCTTAAAATCTGTCACTCACATTGAAGATAGAAAAGGATCCAGAAAGAGTATATTAAGGAAGCATTGTGTGAGAAGGATTTTAAAAAAAAGCCTGTGGGATTCCGTGACTCCTCTCCTCCCAAGGAAGGTCAAAGGAGCTCTGGAGACCTTAATGTGCATCTTTAGCCATTAGGGAACAAGTCACCAGTACCAAAATGATATCGGAAGAAGCTAAAGTGGCCCTTGGAAACAAGGTATTAGACTATGTTTAGGAAGTAACTACTCACCAAGGTTAGTGACTACTAAGAAATTGAGTGGGATCTAAGAGGGTAGCTTGATAGACTAAGGAAACACCTGAGAATTGTCTCCCAATTAAAACACTACTATCTTGAACTATATTGCACTTATTCACACACTCCTTTTTAAAGTCTCTCTCTCCATACTGCCCAGAGTGAACTTTGTGATTCTACATGCACAGTACATGTACAGCAGTTTTAAGTTATCATCTAAGAAAAAAGAGTAGCTGCTAGGTACACAACTGTGTTTCCCTAAAATAAGTGTGTTGAAGCTTGAACCTCATGTGACTACTTGGATATAAGGCTTTCGGGAGATCATTAAGGTTACATGAGATCATGAAGGTGGGAGAGATCTGTCTGTCTAACTGCCCTGTAAGGACACAGCGAGAAGGTGGCCATCCACAAGCCAGGAAGAGAGCCCTCACCGGACGTCATGGGCTGAGGCCACACTGGCCCTCTGACCTCGGAGTTCCAGCCTCCAGAACTGTGAGATACTCAATTTCTGTTGTTTAACCCCACCTGTGGTATTTTGCTAAGGCAGCCCAAGCTGACTAAGACAGTAGCAGATATTTATGGAGAACTTTCTATGTGCTAGACACTGTTCTAAATTCTTCAACTATTAACTCACAACATCCCTAGGAAGCAGGTGCTATTATTGTCATTCCCATTTTGTAGAGGATGAAACTGAGGCCCACAGAGGGTAACTTGTTCACAGAGACATGGTTGGGAAGTGGTAGAGCCAGGGTTGAACCTGGATGATCCGGCTCTGAGGGCAGAGCTCTTAACCATCATGACAGTCCCTCTCTAAAGGCTTGGCAAGTTCCAAAGAAACAAAGTCCCTTCTCTTTTCAGAAAATATGGTCATTTTTACCATTTCAGTGAATCTTCAAGCATCCAGAAGAGTTTGTGTAGACCTAGAGAGCCCCTAGCAGAGAAATAAAAAGCAAATTTCCAAACTCATAGAACTACTTTTCAAAATGAGGGTAGAATAGGAAAGGGGCAGAGGAGGTAATAAACAAGTAAATACGGTACTTGGTGTCCAAAACTGGCCATTCATCAAGATGTGTCAACAACATGGAACTTAAGTTTGATGAGTTCAATATTTTTGAGACTAGCAGAACTTCTTGTGACCTGTATAATTGAGCAGAACTTCTTGGTTAAGATGGGCCTGGGGCTGAACCTCGGCTCTCAAGGCTAAATTTCTTCATTCCATAGTTCTTCCAGGTCACTGTCAAAACCACTGGTAATTTTACACTGCAGCGATCTGTGCCTTTTCCTGGCCTGAGGATAAATAGAAAACTTAACAGTTCTGAGAGCTGTTGACACCATGTACTCAGAAACACAATCAGAAAATGTGAAAGGAAACCCTTGAAGGATGCGAATGAAGAATGTGGGCATCTGCACATGGGAACTCCCCACGGGACACCGGCTTTGCTCCCCAGCTCTGGAGCCCTACAACTGGACAGGCCAGAGAGGGTGCCAGGTGCCATGGGAGCTGTGAACAGAGTGCAGTGTGGAAGAAGCTCTCCCCACAAAGCTCTCTGAGAGCCTGTTCTCTGGTAATCATGGAATTCTGGGGTGCTCTAGAAAGGGGTTACAGTGACAGAAGGGTTAGTTCCTACCAATCGCTATCGCTATCAAATGTAATTGTTTGTTCTCCTGTCAGATAAAACACCTTGGTGCATTAAAAACAACAACAAATAAACAAAAAGTCACTTTCCCCTTCCAATGTGCAGCCCGCCCCAAGCTAAGCTCACACACTTAAAAAAAAAATCTAAAGAGATGGAATGTGTTTTCTTAACCTTACAATTGGCCCTTGGTCTGATAACAGGACAGAATATTTGAACTGAGGAGAGATAGAGTACCATCTGATTTATATCAGTGTGAGGAATATGGAAAAGTGGGGAAGGGACAGGGGTGGTGAATGGAGGTAAAAAGAAAACTGAGATGTGAATCCCTGCTTTGAAATGTGCACAAGACAGACACTTGAGGGCTCAGATCTAAACAGCACCACAGCCATGGATCCCAATTGCTTATTACTTAGCCCAGGAGTCTTCTCCTTCCTCTCTCTCTTTCCTTTTTTTTTTTTTTTTTTTTTTTGTGTGTGTGTGTGTGCATGGTACTGGGAATTGAACCCAGGGACGTTCTACCTCTGAGCTACACTCCCAGCCCTATTTTATTTTTTATTTTGAAACAGGGTCTCACCAAGTTGCTGAGGGTCTCACTAAGTTGCTGAGGCTGGCCTTGAAACCAATCCTCCTGTCTCAGCCTCCCAAGTACTGGGATTACAGGCATGCGCTATCGCACCTGCCTTCAGCCTGCTGTTGATAAAGTTTTCCTTCGAGCTCTGGGATTCAGATGCAGCCTAAGACTCAGCAACAGGAGAGGGAGCTGTGTAAGCTGCCCTGCAAAGCTGAATAAATTGGCAATGGGCAACAGTTCTTGACAGGTCCTTGTGTTTTGCTCAAGTGTAAGGGAACACATTAGCTGGTAGGGAACAAGAACCTGCTGAAAACATCCTGGAGGTGGGGGAGCTACCCAAGAGCACCTGTGGGCTTGGCAAGGGACACCCAAACTCCGTGCCACAGCACACAGACCCATGGAGAGGATTTTCCTGCGGCAGCTGGAAAGGGATGATTAAGAGGCAACATAAGTCATATGGATCCTTTCCTAGCATCGTGCCTTCTAAAGATAATGACAATGAAGGAAATGACGAATGAGCTATGATATTCTTGTAAAAACGCTCCTGCCTTCTCTCACCTGCTTTTCTTCACCTATTCTCTTTCCTGTCTCCAAACCCATTTCTCTAACTCTTTGATGATCAAACGCCTTTCCTGATAAAGACAATCTGAAAGTGTGCTCCAGAGCGCGCCGGGGCCACCTGAAGCCCGTCTCCCTTGCTAATGACGAGGCAGATCTCAGCTGACATAAGCCATTTTTAACATGGAGGATTTGATGGTTCTGTGTTTTGTTCAGATGATTGTTCGCTCTTTTGGCTCATTGGTGTTGGAAATAAATCACATCTAACCTCTTTTGTACTAAAATTAACTGTCTCCTTGGACTGATTATCTTGCCCTTGGACTCCGAGGAGTTGCACCCACAGGATCTCCAACGTGCTTGGAAGCCCAAGAGGTTTGCTGGAGTTATGCATCAGGAGAGTGGGACTGGCTTTCCCAGGCTCCGGCCAAGCGGGCTCAGTGCCTCTGAAAAACAACAGACGTGCTTTAGCAAAGTTCAGAAACCAACGCAGAAAACAGAGCCCCTTCCATATGTATGTGTAGGAAAGGATCTGGTGGAATAGGAAGCTAGGGCCTTTTACTTTGAATATGCCCATTCTTTGTTTACTAAATGGGTTTAATTATTTTTTTCAACAACATACAGTTGGCCCTCCATATCCATGGGTTCCACATCCACTGATTCAAGAAACCACACATCAAAAGTATTCGGGGGGAAATTGTGTCTGTACTGAACATGTACAGACTTTTTTTCTTGTGATTATTCCCTAAATAATACTGCATAACAACTATTTACATAGCATTTGCATTGTATTGGGTATTATAAGTAATATAGAGATGATTTAAAGTATACGGGAGGATATATATAGGTTATATGCAAATGCTATGCCATTTTACTACAAAAAACTAGAGTACTCGCACATTTTGGTATAAACAGGGGATCCTATAACTGACCCCCCACGAATTCTGAGGGATGACTGCATTAGAATTCCCTTTTGGAACTTGTTGGCAATATTTTTTTCCTGGTAAAATTGTTTTCCTTGAAGAAGGAAGAGTTAGCACAATTCAAGAACTAAATAGAAAAAAAATAAATCTCAACCATTTTTAAGATAGAAGATTTTGCTACAATTTAAGGCATAAGCAAAGGTTCTTTTTCAGAGAGCAGGGAAGGTAATTTTTTTATCAGGAGAAAAAAATAGTGTGGTGGCCTCAGCAAGAGGAGGAAGTGATATATTCAAGGGACTGGGTCAGGGGTAGGGTAAACTGATGAGCAAATAAGGACAACTCCTTATTTCAAATGCTGATCCCACAACAACAACAACAACAACAAAAACCAGTGAATTCCTGCCTGCTTGCTCCTGAAGTTGCCACCACCCTTCTGCAGGCAAAGATGACCACCCAATAGCCAGAAATTGTTCTCTTCCCATTTCTTCCACCACGTAGACGCTCTCCCAACCTCTTGAACTTCTCCCAGCTCATTCTGTCTCTCTCGTTAATCCCCTGATTCTACATGTGGACCCTGAAATTAAGTTCAATATGGACAAAAATCTGAGGACTATTAAAAAAGAATTTTAAACTTGTTTTTACTTCCAGTTCCTGGTTCTTATTAAGTCTATTATACATACATCTAAGACCTGAGAGGCAGCTATCACCCTACCCAACCTGCCCTGTATTCTGATTCAGAATTCACTGTCTTCATCGCAACTCTCTCCAGCTGAAGAACCCTTGCGCATCTCCTCTTCAGCAATTATGGGACCATCTCCCAATTGCTTTCTTATGATTCCACCAGTGAGCCCTGATGTTAAGTGGCTTCTGTCCACAAGCTTCTCAGTTCCTATGGGAAGCCTCAGCTCCAGCCATGCTTGTCTCACAAAGACATCTAGCCCATGTATATATATATATATATATATATGTTTAGGGACATAAAGAGGTTTATTTAGGGAAGTGGGGGTACAGTTTAAGAGAAGGCCATGATAAAGGATTCTGTTCCAGAGAAAGTCTCATTTCCAACCCTAAGTCTTTGTTCATGCTGTGCCCTCCACCCCGAATGCCTCATCCTTCTCCCTATTTAAACTTTTTCCATTTGTCTTTATTTAGTTCAAGACCCATCTCATCAATAAGGACTTTGGGGGCTACCCAAGTTCATGGTAGCCACTTTCTCCCTTGAGCTTCTATGGAAATTAGTCTATATAGTCATTTGGCACATAGAATTTACCTAGTTGTATTAATCCAGCAGATGTGGTTTTTTTTTTTTTACTATTTATTTGTTTATTTTGGTGGTACTAGAGATTGAATCCAAGGGCAATCTATTTCCGAGCTACACCTCCAGCCCTTTTTATTTTTTAGTTTGAAACAGGGTCTTGCCAAGTTGCTGAGGGACTCACTAAATTGCTGAAGCTATCCTTGAACCTGTGATCCTCTTGTCTCAGTTTCCCAAGTACTGGGATTACAGGTGTGTGCGACCACACCAGGCTTCCAGAAGACATTCTTGATCACCTATTATCTCCCCTATAATAGGCTCTGTGATATTTGCTAATCACAAAAGTATAAGTAAGAAACAAGAAGTTTGGAGAAGAAGAAAAAATGGGGAAATGCTTGATGAAGCAGGTCCAAGAGAAGAAATCATTTAAAGAGAGATGTTAAGATGTCTTACACCACAGGAGGAAGGGCCAGTTATTAAGTTGTCAACCCTCAGCTTCAAGCCTGCTCTTTTACTCTGCTTCGTGATGCTGGGCTGGGGCTCTGCAAACATCATTTCTGCTTTGCCAGCTGGCTTCCTGTAAGGTTCTGTTAATAGGAAGCACTAGAGGAAGACTGGAAGGCTAGAGGAGGAAGACAGGACTTGCTCCTTCCTGTCTGCTACCTATTTACTTCCTGTGGTCTTCCTGTCTGTCACTTCAACAATACTTCTTCACTGGTTATCAGTGGCAGTTCCTTCTGGTAGCTGCTGAATTCAGCTCACAGTTTTAACAATTTATAAAACAGTCCTCTCTGCACTGAGCCCTCCATCTAGAGATCCCACTACCTGCCACCCAGCACCTCCTCCTCAGGTGGGTTCCGGACTTTTTCTAATTCAGAAATGATAACACCAGCCAACCTTCTCCTCAGAGGTCTGACTGTCACCTCCAGGGGGCTCCTCCTGGAAACTGCTACCTTTTAATAACTACAGTCCTTTCCTTTTGTTCTCATAGTCCTACGGGTGATAGATGCTTCCTACCTTAATGATAACTCAGAGTCTCTTTCATACCCAGGTAACACTTTTTTATATTAAGCTCTCTGGTATGGTTACTATCTCCTGCCTGCACTCTGACTGATACAGAAGGAATCAACTAGGAGGATAGATTAAAAAATGCAAAGTAGTATCACCAAGAAGCCAACAGAGAGATTGAATATCAAAATAACCCAAAAGCTGTGAGACAGGAGGATCACAGGTTTGAGGCCAGCCTCAGCAACTTAGCGAGGCCCTCAGCAACTTAGTGAGACCCTGTCTCAAAATAAAAAAACACAGTAGGGCTGAGGTGTAGCTTAGAGGTAGAATGCCCTGGGTTCCATCCCTAGTACTACACACACACATACACACATATACACAAACACACACACACACACAGGAGGAGGAGGAGGAGGAGGAAGAAGAGGAGGAGGAGAATGAGGGACAGAATTCAGAAGGAACAAACTATATCCAATTATATCACTAATTATATTAAATATTAATGGACTAACAGGTCCAATAAAAATATAGATATTATTAGAATAGACTTTTAAAATGCAAGAATTTACAATATTCTGCCTATAAAAGATGCACTTTACATATGGTAACACACATAGGTTGAAAGTAAATGGTTGGGGGAAAAGATGTGTAATGCAAACAGTAAGCATAGAAAGACTGGAGTGGCTATATTCAAAATAGATAAAAACAAGCCAGGCTTGGTGGCACATGCCTGTAATACCAGTACTTGGGAGGCTGTGACAGGAGGATCACAGATTTGAGGCCAGCCTCAGAAACTTAGCAAGACTCTGCTTCAAAATAAAAAATACAACAGAATGGGAAAAGATCTTTGCAAGCTATCCCTCTGACAGAGGTCTAATCTCTAGGATATACAAAGAACTTAAAATACTTTACACTAAGAAAACAAACAATCTGATCAAGAAGTGGGCAACTGAAATGAATAGACACTTCATGAAAGAAGAGATACAAATGGCCAATAGATACATGAAAAAATGTTCAACATCACTAGCAATCAGGGAGATGCAAATCAAAACTACTCTAAGATTTCATCTGACCCCAATTAGAATGGCAAGTATTAAGAAGTCAAACAACAAATGTTGGCAAGGATGTGGGGAAATTGGGACTCTTCTACACTGTTGGTGGGATTGCAAACTAGTTCAACCACTGTGGAGATCAATGTGGAGATTCCTCAAAAAACTGGGAATGGATCCACCATATGATCCGGCTATACCACTACTAGGTATCATACCAATGGGATTGAATCTAGAAAACAACAGTAATATATGCATACCCATGTTCATAGCAGCACAATTCACAGTGGCCAAATTATGGAACCAACCTAGATGTTCATCAACAGATGAATGGATTACAAAATTATGGGAAATACACACAATGGAATTCTACTCAGCAATAAAAAAGAACAAAATAACAGCATTTGCAAGAAAATGGAAAGAT
>PVJS01039912.1:0-18687 GCA_004027185.1 Glis glis | reverse complement strand
ACCCCTTCCCTTGCACCACTGAGGGTTCTCTGTTGTCATTGGAGTCTCTTTTGTGTCCCTACTACTCCCTAAGTTGCGCATATTAATGAAAACATATGTCCCTTCTTTTTTTGTGATTGGCTAATCTCACTTAACATAATGTTCTCCAGATCTTTCCATTTTCTTGCGAATGCTGTTATTTTGTTCTTCTTTATTGCTGAGTAGAATTCCATTGTGTGTATTTCCCATTTCTTTCTATTTCATGGAATAGATTGAGGAGTATTGGGATTAGTTCTTCTGTAAAGGCTTTATAAAATTCACCTGGGAAACCATCTGGACCTGGGCTTTTATATATTTATTTAATGCACTTTTATTGAATACGTATTATATGTCAGGTAGGAATTGTACAACAGTGAACATGACATGATTTCAGATTGTAACAAGTGCTGTTTAAAAACCAGTGTGGTCTGAAAGTGATGGGAAGTGGTGACTACATTTTAGTTGATTATTTATCTTTTATTTATTGTTTTCTAATATTTTCATGGGATTTCTTTCTTTCTGGGTGCTCACCTAATTTATGCTATTCAGTAAAAGTCTACTAAATGCTTTCATGAATACATCATCATGTTCAGATCTTCTGTTGTTTTCATCAGTGTATAAGAAATAAGTGGAACTGTTATTTGTTAAGACACCAGCATGGGCCCACCTATTTGATAGATACTGTTTTTATTAGCCTCATTTATGGGATGCTGGTGGAGTTCACCAAAGTGCCAGGCTTTTCTCCCAGGTGAGTCTTTTACTACTTACAATATTCACTGAGAGGAAGGAGACAAATTCCAGGATGACTCTGTCTTCCAGCTGCTTAGATGTCCTGCTACTAGCTGTCCATGCTGACAGCAGCCAGCAAAGGTGGCTGTCCTATAAAAGCATCCTTCTAAAGTTCTTTCTCCATAGAGCCTGGTTCCCTCCCTGAACTTAGATGTTGGTGAGAATGCCTTGCCATTTATTATTTTCACATGTCTGAGGGATGATGACAAAATGCTCAACAACCAGGGCTGGTCACAAGTAGGCAATACGATGGGATATTCTTCAAGCATATTATAAGGCTACTCTGGGCCCCAAATATTATCAGCACCATCAGCCTGAAATCACACAGCCTTCCTTTTCCCTACACCTGATACCCCAATATTAGAGTAAAAGTCTAACCACAGGGCTTTGAGCAGGGTTTCTGGAAGAGCATGATGGTCCCAGGAGAGGAAGGAAATCTCCTCTGCTCTACCACAACTATATCAGTTAGCTGATTATAACTTGGAATTTGTGTGTGTGTGTGTGTGTGTGTGTGTGTGTGTGTGTGTGTGTTACTGGGGATTGAACCCAGGGGCATTCTACTTCTGAGTTACACCCACAGCCCTTTTATTTTTTATTTGGAGACAGAGTCTCACTAAGTTACTGAGAGTCTCACTACATTGCTGAGACCGTTCTTGAACCTGTGGTCCTTCAGTCTCAGCCTCCCAAGTACTGGGATTACAGGTGTGCACCACCATGCCCAGATAACTCGGAAATCTTGAAAGACTGGGCTTGGATGGATTAAAGATGGGCAGAGAAACCATTCTAGGATGCATTGGACTGCTGGAATTCTGGAGGAGATGCAGCTGTGAGAACACTGGGGCAGGAGGTCAGCCCTGGGTGGTGGTAAACAAATACCTCCCGTGGATCCTGTGTGTGAGGGTTAACTTTTGAGACTGGCTTTGAAGAACTATGGCGCTGCCCCCAGAACACTGGGCCTCTTCCACTGACTACCACTGGACTTTGGACAACCATTTAAGCTTAATGAGCTAGCTTTTGCATCTTTAAAATGGAAAAAAATAAAGCTGCTCCTCCACTTATGGTGAGGTTTTATCCCAGTAAACCCATCATAAGTTGAAGATATTATAAGGCAAAAAATGTACTTAATACACCTAAACTACTGAACATCATAGTTTAGCCTAGCCTATCTTAAATGTGCTCAGAATAATTACACTCTCCTACAGTCCAAAATCATGTGAGTCTATTTTATAATAAAGTGTTGAATATCTCATGTAGTTTGCTGAATAGTGTACTGAAAGTTAAAAGAAGAATGGTATTCTGTATCACTGGTCCAGGAAAAGATCAAAATTCAGAGTATGATTTCTAATCAATGCATAACACTTTCACATTATCATGAAGTCAAAATATCATTAAATCAAACCATTGCAACTTGAGGACTGCCTTACTCACCTCATGGTTTTTTTGTTTGTTTGTTCTGAGATTGAAGTAATAGATGCCATCTCAGGCTCTTTAACAAGATGTGTGTAGGTTTCTTTCAACACTGGCAATTTGCTGCACCAGAAACACAGGAATGAAAGACATTATGGGAATGGCTTCAGAAGCAACTCAATCTCTCTGGCTCCCAAAGATTCACAAACAAGACTCGGCAGACTAAGTGTGCTTCATTTGCAACAGCAGCCAGACCTTATGTGATCCCTAGCTTTGGGTTGATCTGGCATTTATACTTCTCCAAATGAAGAGCCTGATTCGGATTTTGCCCATCTGAGATGGAGCACCCTGGTACAACAGCATTTGAGGCAGCTTTGAGCTAAGGGCCTTCCTTGTTTATCACTTAGTTATGCAGATATAGCATTATGTTGGTTTGCTCCCTGATTCCTGTCTCAGTCAGCAATAGCAGGACCGGTTTCACTCAAAGTCTAAGTTGCAGCCATTTTTCTTAGAAGGAACTATGATTCTACTAGATATTGGGAGATTTAAAGATGTATTAGTGTGTACCTATATAGATAGTCTCTATAACACTGAAACTTAGCTAATAATTGTGGGGTATTAAGGAATATCAACCACTGTAGAGCAATGTGACAAGCTGCTAGACCTCTAAAAAGACCCCCATGTGGCCACACTAGTCTGAAATACTCACATACCCTGAGGGAGGAGAGCACTGCTTGGAGAGTCCAGTCATACTTCCATGCAGACAATGCCATGAGAATGTCCTTTTGGCTCTGAGGGCTCATCACCACTTACATACAATGGATAAATATGATTATATATACTGCTGGGAATAGAGGGACAGTGGGTGGTTGGTTCCCAAGTATTTATTTTTTATTCAGTGAGTGTCAGTTGATATAGTTGAAGATTTAGGACCATGTGATAGCTTTTTGCTATTCCTCCAAGTTGTCATGCTGAAGCATGAAGTGAAATGATTCTACTTGACTTTTTAGAGAAACTAATGGCTGTATTTATGCAAAACAGCAAGGGCCAGGGGTTAACCATGAAACCTCTCAATTTATTTCTCTTACATCTTCAGGTAAAGGAAAGAGCCTCATGGATTGCAAAGCTGTGGGACATAAATAACCATTTTGGGTGATATGAGATTGGATAAGATCTGGTTCCTACATGCTGGTGGTTAGGAGGTCATGTTTTAGGACAACTTTAATTCTGGTGTAGAGGCTGTGTTTGGGTCCTTTCTTATGGCTTTGGCTATGTTCTTTGAAGAGAAATCCCATGGGGACTGGTCAGTGATCCAAAGAGTAACATGTATTTCCAGCTTTTTTCATTTGCAGGCTCCCAGCCCTTGTCATTTTCCAAGTGATGGATACACTGAAATTAATGACCTCTCTCTCCCCTCAAACCAGTTTAACTTGACGGAGCTCTTCAACAAAGCTTGACAAATCAGAGGTTTGGTCTAAAATCTGGAATTTTGGCAATTGGCTCCATCACAGAAAATCTTTACATTGATAATATTTAAGGGTACACGATCCAAGAGCAATGCAGTGCCCTGTATCACCTCTGATAAAAGCAGAAAGGAAAGACTTACTATTTCCACCTATTGGGTCCACAGTTCTAAGAATATTCCAAGAATGTTCTGCTTATCTTTGTACTGAAATTTTACAAGTACTGTTCTTGGCTCACAAATACATCCTATTGCTATGTGGTATAGCTTTCTAGTGACAGAAAAACAACAGTCTAAAGAGCACTTTTGGAATAAATTTGTCTTGGTTTTGCATTTCACCAAAAAAAGTCAATGTTTGTCTATTCTAACATGCTAGTATATCATGGTGGTAAACAAATTTGTATATAGGATTAGATGGTCCTGCATTTAAATTTAGGTTGTATATATCTTAATTATGTAAACTTGGGCAAGTTTCTTCAATACCCTAAGCCATGTTTTTGACTCTTATAAAATGGGCACAATAACACTACCTCCTTACAGGACTGTTGTAGAATTTATAAATATTCATTTCATGTTAGCTAGCTATGGCATGAGAATATATTTAAAGAAAAGCACTTCAAGTACTCATGTGTACTGTGAGAATTAGGGAAGTTGAAGTTGTTACATTCAACTTGGCTCTCATGAAGCAACAGATGATTTGGAGTTGGGAGTAAGGATAAAGGAGTGATTGAATTTTTTCATTTGGAAAAAATGCATATTTTGCAGTTGAAAAAATATTTCATAAACTAGACTGAAACTCCTCACAGTCAATGTGAGCCAGCTCAGCTGAATGTCTGCTACTTGGGGCCGGACAGTGAGGGATACCATACAAAGCTCTTCTGTCTCCAGGTTGAGTAACGGCCATAGGATACTCCCAGACATACCTTCCCAAGCCACACGACACATCGCCATGCCAAGCACGGAGAGTTTGTATATTTCTCTTTCCTGTTATTACACATTCCACGCTGATTCAATCGTAGAATGAACATTTGAATAACCTATGTGTTGAAAATTGAATCTGGTGAGACAAACTTTTAATAAGAGAGAGAAGCTGGAATGATGTATTTTTCTTCCCTGACTAGCAGTCTCAGAAACAGACCCTTAGCACCCTTTATCAGTGACAATACACCTCATAAAGAAGGTATGGCTATAAGCAAATCATGAATATATATTTAAGATTCATTCACAAGTACAGATTTAGACCGTACATGAAGAGTTGGAGAACACTGTTGGGTTGTGTTGAGGACAGTAGTGTGAAAAACAGCTAATATTTTTCAGAAACAGACTTTGATTTTGTAATAAAGGCTTTGTAGATGAAGGAGAACGTCATTTGGACTTCTCATGGTGGAATCATTATGATTTGGTGGGGAGGGGGGCGTCAAAGTCCTTTGGAAGTGCTGGCAGAACAAGGCAGCAGCCTGCAGCTGAAGGAGGTGCGGAGTCCTTGGGGTTGGTTCTGCAGTCAGTCCTGAGCGTGAGGAGTAAAGGTGGCTGAGAGAGGTGGGAGTAGACAGTGGCAGCTTCATCAAATGAATAAAGAGTCACAAGAGTAAGGGCATAAGATAACGATGGGGGGGAGTATTGAATATGTGGAATCTGAGGGAGAAGAGGTAGACTGTGGGAGGGGGATTTGATGAAGGTGAGGGAGGACCTTTATAGTACTTTCCTGGTGGAAAATTCTTTTTTTAATTGTATCTATTGGAGGTGTATAACATGATGCTTTGAAAAACATAGTGAAATAATTATTATAGTCCAGTAAATTATTTTATCCATAATTTTCCATTGTTCATTTTTTTGAGGTAAGAATTTACTCTCCCAATTTCTGGTATATGACACAATATTATGAATGATAATACTGCATAGTAGATGCTGTATACTATATCTCATGTTGTACATTATATCTCTAGACTGACTTATCCTACACATCTGTAGGTTTGTACCCTTTGACCTGCTTTTCCCCATTTTTCCCCTACCTGCCCCATGCTAACCACCCTTTTGATATTTCAGTTCTACTCTCTATATGTATTCAACCTTTTTTTTTTAGTCCACCTGTGTGTAAGATCACGCACTATATTTCTTTCCATGCCTGGCTTATTTCACTTAGAATAATGTCCTCTAGGTTCATCTGTGTTGTCACAAATGGCAGGATTTCCTTCTTTCTGAAGGATAAATATGTTCTACTGTACAGTTACACTACATTTTTTTACCCATTCATTTGCTGAGGGACATTTAAGCTATTTCTATATCTGGGCTGTTGTTAATAATGCTTCAGTGAACACAGGAGTTCAGAGATCTACCAAGTGCTGATTTCCTTTCCTTTGGGTAAGTAAATTTTCTATTTTTAATGTCATAGATTGAATCAATCAGGGTATTGGCAAGAAAGAGATAGCACCCTAAAAATGAGTGACTTAAGGAGAGTTAAATAAAAAAAAAAGGGATGTTCAAAGTTGTGAGCAGAGTGCAGGGAAACCACAGATGGCCATGGAAGGTGGGAATGGACCCGTTCCCTTTTAGTCTGAAAGGACAAAGGGAGGAGGAGTTACTGGAGCCCAGTGGAGGGCATAGGGTAGAGAGGGATGCTGGTCAATGGACCAATCTCCAGGACAGGAGGGGGTGGAGAAGTGTGGAGATCCCCTTTCTACTTCTCATGATCATAGGGACTCTCTCTGCATGTGATACTACACTGTTTTCTACTACAAGGATTTCTTCCTTGATTCCAAGAAAGAGGGAGAAAAGACTACTCATGTGGGATACTTTTTTCCGACCTCCCTCTGCAGCCATTGAAGGGGAAATTGCGCCACCACAGGCGCGCTGTATTTGGAGGTGAGGAGGGTGCTTGAGGCAGGGGGACTCACTGAGCACACTGAAAGGCCCAGATGCTTCTTGCCTCAGCACGGTGTGCATGTCTGCTCTATTTACAACTCATTCCTTTGCTTGCTTTAAGAGTGTCCACTGAAACCACACAAGTTAAAATACACCTAACCGTTTTGCTTTAAATAGCCACCATGTAAAAATGCAACAACATAAGCACAACTCAAAAGAAGCAGAAACTTTCAGATTGCTTTTTCCTCAAGTGGAGCTTGAGCTAGCCATTTTTACTGATTCCCCTTATTTTTGGTGAATTCTAGAAGAAAGAGGAATAAAGAAGCAACTCCCGCTATATCTCAAAAAGAGCAAAAATATCAACAACCAAAAATGAAATTGAAATGAACAAGCCCTTCTATTTCAGTTTAATGTGTACTGGGGAAGAGACAGTTGTTTAACAAAGGGTGGTTCTAGCTCATGCCTGTAGTCCCAGTACTTGGGAGGCCGAGACAGGAGGATCACAGGTTTGAGGCCAGCCTGAGAAACTTAGCAAGGTCCCTCAGCATCTTAGCAAGGTCCTTCAGCAATTTAGCGATACCCTGTTTCAAGATAAAAAATAAAAATAAAAAATAGGGTTGGGTGTGTAACCCAGAGGTAGAATGCTTCGGGGTTCAACCTCCAGTACCAAAAATAAATAAATAAAAATAAAAAGGGTGGTTTTGAAGTCAGACTGATGTGGGTTTAATTGTTGTCTCTGTCTCTAGTTATGTGGTATGGACGAGTAACTCTAGATCACTAAGAATCCGAATTTTCATCAATAAAATGGTGTTTCGAGAATTAAATATGACACTTAAAGAGGTTTGCATGCTATCTGGTACATTCCAAGTACTTAATAAATATTACCCATTATTATTATTATTGGAAGTCATCTCCTGTATTGATGCCTGCTGCATATGTGTCTTTCATTTAGATTCAAAAGTCATAAAACTTCTGTCCCCAGTTGCAATGATGTGTTCCGGCATTCCTTCCACAGTTCCTCTGGCCCCCCCACCCCCTCCCTGACCATCCTGTTCTGTTCCCTCAGCATTCCTCAACGGTTTGGACTTCTCTGAAAACTGGTTTCGTGGCCCCAACCACCTGTAAGCCAAATAGTAAGCAACTGCTATTTGGCTTGGCTATTTGCTTGACACCAGCCTACCGCGGGTAGACGCCTGTGCTTTTAGAGAGAAAGATCTTTCCAAATGATAACAAACTTCCAATTACATGTTTGGTGCCTTAGATTTATTAGGCCTGCTGCAATGAACAAACTGTCCTTGTTACTTGTTTCCAAGAGCAACTCTAATTTTAAAAAAATTCTGTCCATTTTTAATATTTGTTTTTCATTTTGGATTTAAGAGAAAAATGCACGGTCCCTTGATTCCTAAGGAAGCTGTTACTCCAATTATTGCTGCTGAGGTTTTGGGCTTTGCCTTCATCATACCTACATAGTTTAATAGGGTTGACCCTTGAATCTTTCTCTCTGTCCCTAGGAAAAACTGATGATAATGCATTCAATCAGACAGGGGCTTATTACTATGTCATCTAGGGGTAGGTACATATATAATTGTAAAACACATTTTCTTACATAAATCTTATCTGGAAAACGTTCAATTTGTTTTTATTTCTGGATCTATATTCTCCTTTCTTTAGTTCTTCAGTTAGTATTTGTTTTCAATGTTTCCAAAATCTTTTACTCCATCTTTTTTTCCTTTAGAGAACTTGATCCTTAATTTAATAATAATAAAAAATCTTGTATTTCCCCTTCCTCTTTATTGGGTGAGGAAAAAACAAAAACAAAATTAAAACATCCAGGCAAGCAGGGTATGGTGGTACACACCTGTAATCCTGGTACTTGGGAGGCTGAGACAAGAGGATCGCAGGTTTGAGACCAGCCTCAGCAACTTAGCAAGCCCCTGTTTCGAAGTAAAAAAATAAAATAGGGCTGGGGGTGAAGTTCAGAGGTAGAACACCTCTGGGTTCATTCTGCAGTACCACAACAAAACAACAAAACAAGACACACACGAATACAAAAAAAGCCAGGCATCTTTGTGGATAAGGGCAGAGCCACCTTGGTTGGCATTGGTCTCCCAGGACTCAGGAAATTGGGACTCTTCTACACTGTTGGTGGGATTGCAAACTAGTTCAACCACTATGGAGATCAGTGTGGAGATTCCTCAGAAAACTGGGAATGGATCCACCAAATGATCTGGCTATACCACTACTGGGTATCATACCAAAGGGATTGAAACTAGAAAACTACAGTAATATATGCATACCCATGTTCATAGCAGCACAATTCACAGTGGCCAAATTATGGAACCAACCTAGGTGTCCATCAGCAGATGAGTAGATTACAAAATTGTGGGAAATACACACAATGGAATTCTACTCAGCAATAAAGAAGAACAAAATAACATCATTTGCAAGAAAATGGAAGGAACTGTAGAATATTATGTTAAGCGTGATCAGTCAATCACAAAAAAAGAAGGGACATATGTTTTCATTACTATGTGCAACCTAGGGAGTAGTGGGGACACAAAAGGGACTCCGGCTGATAATGGAGAACCCTCAGTGGTGCAAGGGAAGTGGTACAAGGGAAGGGGACGGGCAAGAAAGAAGCGAATCAGTGGAATTACTATCATAAACAATATGTACATGTGAGAATATACCAACATCATTCTTGGCACTTCATATGGGTGGGGGGAGGTGGGTGGGACACTAAGAGCTGCATGTATGTTAACATCAAATAGATATTCATTGTGATGTGAGACTCCAATGCACCAATAAAAGCATGTTAAAAAAGATATATATATATATACATATATATATATAAAATCAAAACATATATATCATATATACATGTTTATGGAGAAGAATATACTGATAAAAAGTATATAATCAGAGCTATACTCCTTTTTGTTTTTCAGAAAGCGTTTGAAATAAGTCACAAGTCATGACTGTTTTGGGAATACAATTTCTTTTGCAAGATGCTCACTTTCAGTATTCCTGAGGTAGATGGGCGGTGCCATGAGAAGTCAGTTGCTGGGTTTCTATATCAGAGTCAATTAACTGTACACAGCAATGAAGGACTAGCCCTGACACCAATTTTTTATGAATTTTGGCAACACAATGTCATATGTAATTTCTTCCTGTAATGCCTATAAGATGATTTCATCAATACCTAATTTTTTCTTTTGAAGTTTCATTTCAGATCTTTCCAAAATTTGGACAGTATTTCCAACAAATGGCCAATCACAATGAACATGCTTAGGACCATAGGAATTAGAATTTTGAAATTTGAAAAATTCTGCAGGCAGAATTTATCTTCATAGACCAGAGCAGTGGCTTGAGGGAGAAGGGAGTCACTTGCTAAGGGACTGAGCGTAGACTACAATTAGCATGTCAGGTTGACAATGACAGCTATGGAACTGGACTCCAGCAATGACATCAGCCATTCCGTCTGTATCATATGTCTGTGGCTTCAGCTTCCTCTCTGCTTAATCACTAATGACGTGCTGAGCAGACTAGGTCATGTTGGGCATGTGGTTCTTGTCTAAGTATCCCCAGGCATCTGCAAATCTTAGAAAGACATATTTTATATAACAGAATTAATAAAGATATCTTAACAGACTTCAGAGTTTTACTGTTTATTTTCATTCTTGGTTATATAAGAGGGTGGAAGTCAGGCTGTGGTGGGCTTAACTCATGCTTTTGGATATTGAGCCTAGTCAACAGTGGTCAGAATTCCTCATGCATGTGGTAAAGGCTGATCAAAAGGTATCCTGGGGACAGCCACTGAGTCACCCCAATACTCCACATCTTCCTACCTCTCAGACTCAAATTCCAGGCCTATCTGAGGTTTCTTCTGCTGAAATGGAAGCAGGAATTTCTAGATTAGAAATGTCTAGGAAACACCACAGACTGTGTGCCCAGGCATATCATGATAATATTAATTGAAATGCCCGGTGCAGTGTGAGAAGTCCAAGGTTTAAGTCATGTTGGAATGTACATTGACATGTGGCTATATATCTTGGTTTCCAATTTTAATCATCTGTACCCTGAAACATTCACGATATTCTGGAAAATCCATCATCTTGCAAATAGCAACTGAATAATTAAAAAAATTACACAGGTCACAAAATATCAAGAAACCCAATAGGGAATCATAGCCTATAGAAATATTGTGATGAGTCAGGGGCCTGCAACCCAGGGCACTCTATATTAGATGTCATGATTTTCATGCATAAAAGCATCCCATTCCAGGAAGTTGCAGCAGCAAAGCCAAGCTGACTTGTTGGGGAAACAACAGTGACATTTCCAGGTGCTACTTTACATAGTGATTTTGCCTTTCCTCCCAAGTTGTTCACATTTCAAGGTTGAGCTGCACTTGATATTTATTTGACTGTTATAAATGACTTTGAAGAATAGGAAAACCACCCATGCTTTAAATGAGGCTGTGCAGCAAAACAAAACGAAATAAAAACAAACAAAACTACTTCCGCTGAAGAAATATGGCAAATCCACACATTTATTTTGTGTTCAAATGAATTATTTACAATGGAAAATTTGATATTCTCATTTAAATCAATGATAGCAACAATAATTAAATCGTCACCCTCTCTATAGTTCCCTATAGAAAACTATAGAGATGGTTTGTTATCATGGACTTGGGGCGATAGGAGAGTAATTCAATATTGTGATATTAAATTCAATTCTATTTTAGGTTTTGAGGGCTTTGCCTCTCAATTAATTTCATATATTTACACATTGCATTTTTAGTATCTTAAATTATGCTAATTAGAGATATATTAATTTAAAAATATGATATGTAATATTTACTTATCTGGTTAGCAAAGATAAAAATATAATTCTCAAAATCTGTGAAGGCACAGCAGGGTACTTAATCAAATACACATACCTTATATCTGTATTTATCTTTGGATGGTAGAAGTTTTCCCTTTTGTATATTCAACAGGACAGTGTAACTTGTATAATCAGGAAATGGGTTATTATTTAACAGAAACATAGTTATAAACTATCATTTTCCCAAGTGAAGAATAAATAACCCTCTTATCTTCAACTCAAAGAACTTCCAAAAGTTAACTAATTCTTGACCTTTCAGATCAAGTGCAAGGGAAAAATAAAACTGGAATAAATAGAATGTCTGGAGAAATTGACTCGTATGTGTGGGAAGGAGGGCTCTCACAGGTTTCTAGAGGGCCCGAGGTCACAAACCTCCCTAAGGAAGCATTTCTATGTTCACCTTCCAAGATGCCGACAACTGAGGTGGACAGTGTGGTAGTGAATGGTGCAGATCTTCCAGCACACAGACCCATCACGTCTGTGTTAGAGAATGATCTCCCTGCAATAGTCATTCCACAACTACTTACGAAATCAGTGAAGTTCACCTGTAGAGAAGGCTAGCCTCAAGTTATTTCCCGCATTTTCTACTCCTACTGAATACACTGGAAAGCTAGTACCCGGCCTTCATTAAGAAGCAAAATAAATGATAGCAAGGAGAGAAGGCTCACAAATACAGAAAAGACACTTCCTGCATCGAAAGTATTCAGTTGCCAGCCCACTGTTTGCTGATTTTTCTCCTCCCAAATGTTTAAAAAAATGTCAAGAACCACACTGACCTTCAGTGACTTGTGCCTTTTGATCCAGATGTTTTCTTCCTATATACTTTCTCAGCTCACTCAGGAAAGGCAAAGCCTAGTTGTAGATAGTATTTTGACATTTCGTGATTCTGGATCCAAAGGGAATCATCACCATTCTCATCATTTATAAATGTCATTTGGGTATTTAGGTGTGTTTCTCAGAAAACACCACAAAGGATTTTAATTACTAATTAAGATTTCTAATACTTTTATTTGGGAAAACAAGGTTGCCAAAAAGATATTTATTTTTTATTTTGTTTTTGTAGCACTCTGGGTTGAATCCAGAGGCATTATACCTCTGAGCTATATACCCTCAACCCTTTTTATTATTTGTTTTGAAACAGGGTCTCACTAGGTTGCTGAGGCTGGTCTTGAACCTGCGATCCTCCTGTCTCAGACTCCCAAAATACTAGGATCACAGGTGTGTGCCACCACACCCGACTACCAGAAAGATATTTAAAATTAACACTGTCTATGTATTTTTGAACTAGAAACAAATATTTTTGAATCCTAGGATATTGAAAGTTTAGAAGAGATTCTAAATAATGCTGAGTTTCCAGTCTGGGAGAAAAACATCCACTTAACTTCTTTTAGGAAGGTGCAGAGTAAGAGCTACTATGGTTGACTTTTTGGCACATTGAGAGCTAACAGCAATGTTTGTTTCTTGAAAGGAGATTTTTTACCCTGGTGCAGCTTTAGAGAAGAATAATATTTATTTTCAATTTACTTGGCTTAAGTTTTCCTTCCCTTACTTTCAGCCTTTAAACATACCAGCACAGTTTTCTCCTTCTGCAGTGGGGGCTGGGGCATGTAAGGACAAGGTATTTGTATTGGATTAAAATATGGCCTGTTTTCTTAGGAGGTTAGAAAGTTGTGCAAATGAGTCCAAAAATCATAGGTTTGATTTCTACATGGAGTGTCACTTTTCTCCATTATTCATCTTTGACAAAGACCCCAAAGGAAGTGAAAATTGGGCAAATAAAATCGATTGAAGAAGGGAGTTGTAGAACAAATTAAATAAATGTTGCCTTAAAAAATTAAAGGATGTCACCTTGAGTATGACATGGTGATCAGGGAGATTTGTGTAGACCAAGGACAGCTCAGAAGAGGAAGGTAGTGTAATACCAGAGGAAGAGGTTTGCTGACTGCATAGTATTGTGTGTGTGTGTGTGTGTGTGTGTGTGTGTGTGTGTGTGTGTGGTGGTACTGGGGATTGAACCCAGGGGCATTCTGCCTCTGAGCTACACCTCCAGCCCTATTTTACTTTTTATTTTGAAATAGGTTCTCACTAAGTTGCAGAGGGACTTGCTAAGTTGCTGAGGCTGGTCGTGAACCTGTGATCCTTCTGTCTCAGTCTCCCAAGTACTAGTATTACAGGTGTTCACCACCATACCTGGCTCTGACTGCATAATTTTTGCCTAAAGTTGTTGCTGTGACCAGAGCAAACCTATTCTAGTTAGTAAAGAATCAACTCAGAACATGACGGGGCACAGGCACCAGCTTGGGATCTATTATTTACTTGTTGCAAGCAAAATAGTTATGTGGGAAGACCAGAAAGCAAATTCTCCAATAGGTACCTAAGGATACTGCTATAGATTTGTGTGTGTGTGTGTGTGTGTGTGTGTGTGTGTGTGTGTGGTACTGGGGATTAAACTTAGGGGAATTCTACCTCCAAGCTACACCCTAGCCCTTATTTATTTATTTATTTATTTATTTATTCATTAACAGGGTCTCACTAAGTTGCTGAAGCTGGCTGCGAACCTGAGATCCTACTGTCTCAGCCTCCCAAGTACTGGGATGACAAGCGTGTGCCACCATGCCCAGCATATTGCTATAGTATTAAAAATAGCAGCCAGGCGTGGTGGCACACGCTTGTCATCCCAGTACTTGGGAGGCGGAGACCGGAGGATCCAGGTTCGCGGCCAGCCTCAGCTCTCTCTCTCTCTCTCTCTCTCTCTCTCTCTCTCTCTCCTTAGTGAGGCCCTCTGCAACTTTGTGAGACCCGGTTTCAAAATAAAGTATAAAAAATAGGGCCAGGGGTGTAGCTCGGAGGTAGAACGCCCCTGGGTTCAATCCCCGGTACCACACACACAAAAAAAAATAGCATAAAATAAAGCCTCTGGAGTTATGTTACAATCATAGTGTACATGTGTCTGCTCCTTCTGGTTCCGTTCTACCCCTTTTCAAGGATGCCATACACCATTCAAACAGCTGTAGGTGCACATTCGGTCAGGTCAGAGTTACTCCAGGCCTCTTACCCATCCCTGCTCCATGAGGAAAAATTATGTGTATTTTAAATCTTGTCAAGAGAGCACATCATAGGTAATACTTACTAAAATTAAAGACACACACACACAGAAAGCTCCCATTATCATTTCATAATCCTTTTCAAGAGCCTTAACAACTCTTATCTCTTAACAACTCTCATGAAGGTGAGATGGCAAGAGGGAAGAGGGAGAGGCAAGAGGGAAGCTCCTTCCAAGGGACTTTTGTACCCTTCCTTCTTTGCTGTCAGATTCCACCCTGGGTGCTTCTGGGGTTGCGACCTCCTGAACCACTCCCTAGTCTTCAAGCACCAGTTTCTGGCCCAGGGGTGGGGTGGGGGGACTCACTTTGATTTTGACTCCTAGGATATAGAATTTCCATTTGAACCCAGAATCATACTTTATGGAGTGATTCAACTGGATACTAGGTTTGCTCTTAACATGTCACAGAACATCCTGATAGATAGGAAAGAAAGAATGTGACCTAAACTAAATTATTTATTATTTATTTTTTGAAACATAGTCTTGCTAAGTTGATGAGGGTTTCACCAAATTGCTGTGGCTGGACTCGAACCTGTGATCCTCCTGTCTCAGCTTCCCAAATACTAGGATTACAGGCCTTTGTCACCATGCCTGCTCCAAACTGAATTATTTACTAATGTAACCAACCAATACCCACACCCCTCCTTCCCCTTGGTCACCATGGACCCTTAGCTATTGACAGGGCGATGCAGAGAAGACAGAGGTTGGTAATGAAGTCAGTATGCCTTCCAGGCTATGCGGTCCCATTTCTAAGAGAGTACATTGATGAATATATAAATAAAGTTAATACCTTCTCTGCCTGCCATTCATAATCCCCTCCAGCCACCCTGACAGCCCACACCTCATGATGGGGTACAGGGGTCAGATAAGATAGATAGGAAGGTGCATCCATCTAAGGAAACTTGCTTCCTAGTTGGAGATGCTGCTGGAACATCTTCAATAATGTTACCTCAGTCTGGTGGCTGAAACTGGAAACAATGAAAGGGTCATCCTGCGATGCAAAACACAGATTCACAAACCTCGCAAACCCAGGGTGTGAATGTGCTCGCTTGACAGCTTGACACCTGGGGAATTATATTTGCAGCTCCTGTATCAGTAGCTCATAAGCACCAATAGTTTTGTATGCCTTACACATTACCTAGGTGAAAACAAAGTTTTTAGTCAAGAGGGTGTATAGGTTACCACCAGAAAGACCTAGTTAATGTACATAGAAACAGAGAGTAGAACAGTGGCTAGGGCTGGGGCAGGGTGGGGGAACAGTCAAAGGGTATAAAGTTATGGGTATATAAGATGAATAAGACTTGAGATAAAATGTAGAACATAAGGACTATAGTTTATAATATTGTATACTGAAAATCTGAGAAGGTAGCAATATAAGATGATGCACAAGACAAGAAAATTTTCTTGCCTGCTGAAATCAATTCACTGTATGTATGTATAACAAAATATGATATATATTTATTTAGTAGAAGATCACTTCTATTTATTTAATAGAAGATCACTACTATTTATTTAGTAGAAGATCACCTCATATATATTTATATATAATAAAAGACCTAATTAACAGATACAAAAATTAAGGATAAGAATATCTAATCATCAAAGGGAGAAGAGACATTAGTAACCAAATCAGATTCCACTAGACAATGAGACTCCCCTAAAAAAGAAACTAATTAGTCAACATGATTATTATACATATTTCTATCCCTCAATGAAATAATATATATGTGAAGAGACATTAAGAACCAACATCCATCACAACAGGAGGAGATCTACCATAACTTAGAAAAAAACTTATATTTCATGGAAGGAAAACAAAATAGAAACAGGAAAAGGAGCATATAACAATACACTTTTAAAACTGTTCCTTTAAGTTAAATCTCTCTCTTTCTCTTTTTTATTTTTATAATTTTTTAATTTTTATTTTTTTTTTGGTACTGGAGGTTGAACCCAGAGAGTCATTCTACCTCTGAACTATACCCTCCAGCCTTATTTTGTCTTTTATTTGGAAACAGGGTTTCCCTAAGTTGCTCAGGGTCTCATTAAGTTGCTGAGGCTAGCCTTGAACCTATGATTCTCCTGTCTCAGCCTCCCAAGTACTGGGATTATAGGTGTGTGCCACCATGCCTGGATCCTTTAAATTAAATTTCAAGCTATTTTTTTTACATGCGAGTGGTAGTATAATACTATAAAATACATTTGACTTTGCTTTATTTATTAGATGCATTTTGAAATATTTTTATTAGCCATGGAAATTTAGGTATAATATTTTGAATCAGTTATTCATTTTATATCTGTTTTAACTTGAGAAATATGTTCCTATAGAAGGAGGGTACTCCAAAGTAGACTAAAGCCACAAGTGTGTGTGTGTGTGTGTGTGTGTGTGTGTGTGTGTGTGTATTATATGTGTGTGTGTGTAGTACTGGGGATGGAACCCAGGGGTGTTCTACCTCCTAGCTACACTCCCAGCCCTATATATTCTTTATTTTGAAACAGGGTCTCACAAAGTTGCTGAGGGCCTCACTAAGTTGCTGAGGCTGTCCGTAAACCTGCAATATTCCTGTCTCAATTTCCCAAGTACTGGGATGACAGGCATGCACTACCACGCCTGGCTCACAAGTACCCTATGTGTGATACATTTTCTTGGAATCCTCATCAATTTGGAGAGGCTCAATGGTGAGGTGTCTCAGTAGTGATTTCCTTGTCTTAGGGATGGAGCAGAACTTGCTCAGTGGAATAGCCAAAAGAAGCAGACATCTTCCTCTTTCCCCTCAAGACTCATTTTTGTTTTGTTTTTATCTCTAGCTATTGGTATTGGAAAGTATTGCTCACCTTCTTTCAAATCAATATTGTTATTTTAAAGTAGAAGTTAAAAATACATTTTTCTCTGGAAAGTCAAAAATGGCTTGAAAAATACTCATCTGGATGTTTCCAAAGTGATCTTCTACTTTTGTTTTCTAGAGAGAAACACAGTAGACTCTTTTGAGGGTCCTGATAGAGTTGCAACACAGGCTGGATGGAGTCCCAAACAAAGAAAGAAATTTTGACACTCATACAGTATTTGAATCAAACCACCTTCATGAATCAAAAAGCACACCAGAAAAAAAAAAGTGTTCTGGAAGAATTATACTCAGGCAATATGCACTCGGTTAAGGTGAAGTGTGAGCCTTATTATATGCTAAGGTGCATATATCTTCTGTGAATGTCTCCAAGTATTTTCTTTCTGAAAAATATACTTTACCAAGAGTTTGGAAAATTATTTCCAGTTAATTGGTACCAAGGAATTTAAGCATCAAATTGGTCCCTTAGCTACACAGTACATACTTCCAATTCTGGGACTCCATGTTCTGTGAAACTTTCTGGAAAATAAAAAAAAAAGTATTTTTAAATTTTTATTTATTTTGTAATTTTGAAAACACTATTTTAGAACAAAAGATCACTTGATTTAACCCAGATAAGCAAATATCCTAATTAATAAAATTAGCTTCCCAATATAATATTTCTTCATGTATTTGTCCTCATTACTTTGAAAAAGATTGGAAGCCAGCATCTAAAAGCCAGTGTCAACACCAGGAATCAATGATGTTATTCAGAAAGAACTTCTGGTCACTTCTAAATGTGCAGCATTTTTTAAAGATTTCATTTAGTCTGCCTGTTATAAGCAATTTAAAACTTTCTTATTCTTCCTTATTTATGTAGACTTACAGCTTCTGACCAAACAAATTTTTTAAAAAGTCAAGAGTATAGTTAACTAATGGATGGTTTAAGTAAAAATATAACTCCACAGTATATACTTATGAACCACTAGACAGAAATGGTATCAGGAAGTTTAAGAAGGAAACATTTGTCTAGCATTTAAAGGTTTTCTTTGCTACTATATTTATAGTTTATATGTTTTTCACCAAAACAAGTGAGCAGGTTAAAGATCTATTTTTATATTTATGCACATTTTATATATAATATATATGTGCAAGTTTAATGCATTAAAATGTTTGCTAAACTACCATATACTAATATTAATATCAAAGTATAGATCTTTTTAGACCATCTCTCCAAGGTCTAATGTATATGTTTTTCTTGATAAAATGAAAAGAAAATCTCAAAAAGATCAGCTATCTTTACCCACATGATGGCTATTCTTTTTTTTTTTTTTTTTTTTTTT
>PVJS01039911.1:0-18688 GCA_004027185.1 Glis glis | reverse complement strand
AATCCCCAGTAAAACACACACACACACACACACACACACACACACACACACACACGTATGCGCAATAAAGTAAAACAAATACAAAATAAAATAGAGCTGGGCATGGTGGTGCATGCTTGTAATCCCAGTACTTGGGAGGCTGAGACTGGAGGATCCGGGTTTGCGGCCAGCCTCAGCTACTTAGTGAGACCCTGTTTCAAAATAAAGAATAAAAAAATAGGGCTGGGGGTGTAGCCCAGTGATAGAATGCCCCTGGGTTCAATCCCCAGTACTGAAAAAAAAAAATAGGGCTGGGTGGGGGTATAGCTCAGAGGTAGAGTGCTTCTGGGTTCAATCCCCAGCACCATACAACCACACATACCAAAAAAAACCAATTAAATACATATCTGATGAGTGAATATGCTGATAAAGGTCCCGAGGCCACATCTTGGGTGCAATGGATCACTGTGATTGATTACTAATGCCTGCCAGGGCCTGAGTCCTGGCCATTTTTAACAACTTTTTTTTTTCTTTTTGTGGTACTAATGATTAGACCTAGAGACACTCTACCTTACCTCCCCAGCCCTTTCTATTTTTTATTTTGAAACGGTCTGGCTGAGTTGCCTAGGCCAGCCTTGAACCTGTGATCCTCTTGTCTCAGCCTCCCAAGTCCTGGGATCGCAGGCATGTGTCACTCCGCCTGGCTTAACAAGATACTTTTGAAGTCCCTTCTAGACCTGACCTCGTAGTGGATGCTGTAGCTGGACCATGAATGGGTCTGTGACCTGGGCGAAAGAGGGGGAGGAGGGCTTCGGGACGAGAAGGGAGTTCCCGTGGCTTGGGGTGCAGGGGAAGGCAGGGGTGCCGATTCCTCTTGTACCTGAGAGTTCAGTCAGGTGGTCAAAGGAGCCCAGGGAGGGCGACTCTGGTGGGCGCAGCTCACTGTCCCTGACCAGCTCCTCCGCCTTCTGCCGGAGCCGGGACGCCTCCATCTGGGACTCTTCCAAAAGCTCCCCTAGAGACAACGGGAAGGAGGAGCAGAAGATTCACTCAGCTCAGGCACTGGCTCCGCCGCCCAGGCCTCGGCCCCACCTCCTGGCTCCACCCTGACAGTCACTCCCACCACTGCTGGGGCCCTGTGGGATGAACCCTGGGATGGCCCTCCACCAGAAAGGGGCCAGAGCCCGGAAGGGCCCAGCAATCGGGAAAACAGGAGTGGCAGGAACCTAGGGGAAACCGCTGGCCCCTGGCATCCCCTCCTGCCCCGCTCCCGCCACACCTGGCAGGGCTTTCTAGGCCCCCCGCCATGGTGCCCCGGGGCAAGCCACAGCCTAAGCCCCAGGCAGGCCGCTGCAGGGCGGGCGGGGGCTCTGGACACCACCGCCCGGCGGGCACTCCGGGCCTGTTCCCTCTCCTTCCACAGGAGGGAAATGCCTCTGCCTGTCATACCGAGCAGGGCTCTGCCAAGCGAAGAGAAAGCGCTTGGAAAATCAGGGAGCTCTGTCCCCCTGCCCCCACCCCCAAGTGGGAGACCAGAGGGTGGCACAAGGGCAGAGTGTGCAGGGGGAGGAGACAGCGTGTGGGCTGGGGCGGGGACCTGGGGCAGCCCGGTCCTGCGGAGAGGGCAGTGGAGACAGCTCAAGCAGAAGCAGAGAGGAGACGCAAGGGCCCTGCAGCTAGCCACCTTGCTTCAGGCGAGCTCTGCTCCCGGGCCTGGGCCCTGGGGAGGCTGCTCTGCCCATCCTTCACACCCGGAGGTTGAGACCGTTCCGTTCTGGTTCCAGGTCCACAAACTGGGCCTTCCTGCTCCCTCTCCCCCACCCTGTGTCCCTCTTGGTTTCCAATGTGCCCTCTGTGGTATTGGGGAACCAGGCCGGGTAATACTGTCCCCACACTACAGAAGTGCAGAGCGGAGGCCGGCGCTGGCCAGAAGGAAGGGACGGGGGACAAACCGGGCAGAGGCGCATGCCAGCTGTACTCTCTCTGCCGGGCAGGGGCTGGCACCCAGGCTGCAGGAAGGGGCTCGCTTTACCTAACATCTTTATCCCTTGCATTTTTTCCTTCAGCCGGGAGTTCTCCTCCACGAGGCGCTCAAAAGCTGCCGCGGCCTCTCCGGGAGGCGCACTGCCCCCGGGGTCGTAGATCCGGTAGGGTCCTCTCCCTTCCATGAGGGTGGCTCAGCCCCTGCGTGGTGCCCACCTGGCTGGAAGGACAACAGCAGCGCATCAAGGGGCTGGCCGGGCCACTGGGGCATTCTTCTGGGGAAGCTCTAGTCTGCCAAAAAGCAGTCCCCGTCACCCAGAGCAGGACGCAGCGCTTCAGGCTGTGTGACCACAGCAGGGCAGAGCGGTCAGCCCCTCTGGTCTGGACATTCTGCTGCTATTAATACCCTGAAGGGCCTCGTTCCTCCCAGCAGCCTCGCTGCGCTGCTGGCTCACGTGGAACAGCATTCAACTGTCGGGTGTGAGGTTGAGTACAGGAGAACTGAGCCTGGAGGCCACGGACCCGAGCCCACGTCCTGTCTGACGCGCACAAGGACGGGGATCAGGTCTGCTGTGCCCACAACAGCAGCCTCAGCGCCCAGCACGGAATTAGCTCTGAGGTAGACGCCCAGTCATCTTAGCAAGCGAAGCAGCAGCCTCGCCACGAATTCCCTGTGGGATCATGGGGAGCCCCTCCCCGCTCCGAGGAGGGGAAATGAGACTTGCACTAAATCGGTGATCTTTAAAGTGAAGAAGGAAAGCCCTAGTATGTGAGGCGCTGTCCCCTTCCCTGTTGGTCTGTCCCTTCCAGTTCCAACGAACAGCGGAATTTTCCCTCAAACCACCACCTATTTGTGCAGCAAGCTTTCTGTATGAATCTGTTCGATTTCATCGGCTTTATTTCATTTGAAATCACTCTGCAGTCTCCTTCCATTCCCTCACTCGTTCGTTCCCTTGCTCATTCATTCATTCGTTTGACAGTGACTTACTGAGCCGCCCTGGGGACCAGTCTGGGTGCTGGGGGTTATCAACAAATAAGAGGCACAAGTCCTTCATGGGGCTTGCATTCCAGTACTGGAGGCGGAGGTGGGTGTTGGGAACACAGTATTTCAGGCTGTGAAAAAGCCTTCGGGCAAAAATTAAGCAGGAAAGGATGAGGCGGGGACTGAGGAAAGGCCTCTTGGAGAAGGAACTGTTTCAGCAAGACCTGAAGGAGCTGAGGGAACGAGCCAGGAAACTGTCAGGGGGGAAGAATATTCCAGGCACAGAGAACAGCCAGGGCAAAGGCCCTGAGGTTGAAAAACTGAGCCAGCCTCCAGCCTACAACACGTGGGCACTCCGAGGCTTCTCCGGGGACCGCAGAAGGATTCGGGGTCTGAAACCTTCCTCCCAAGATCTCCACTCCAAGGCAAACACTGGCTCAGTCAGGACTCCTGGGAGGCCCCTCCGACCCCACACAGCGCCCGCTCAAAGCGCAGAGCAGGGTTAATGAGAATCCCACCACGCGCTCAGCATCACTGCCAGGCCCGCGTTCAGGGCGTGTTCTCTGCACACGCTCCCTCCTAAGCTGCGCAGCGTCCTAAGACACACCTGATATCACGCTCCTTTAAAAGGGGGACAGCCAGGCATGGTGGCGCACGCCTGTAATCTCAGTACTTGGGAGGCTGAGACAGTAGGATCACAAGTTCGAGGACAGTCTCAGCAACTTAGTGAGGTTCTCCACAACTGAGTGAGACCCTGTTTCAAAATTAAAAATAAAAAGGCTGGGGGTGTAGCTTGGAGGTAGAATGCCCCTGGGTTCAAAACTCAGTACCACACACACACACAAACACACAAAGTGAAGGACAAAATGAGGTGGTGGCGCACCCCTATAATCCCAGTACTTGGAGGCTGAGACAGAAGGATCACAGGTTTGCAGCCAGCCTCAGCAACTTAGTGAGACCATGTTTGAAAATTAAAAAAAATTAAGCCAGGTGTGGTGGTGCACGCTTGTAATCCCAGTACATGGGAGGCTGAGACAGGAAGATTGCAGCTTCAAGGACAGCCTCAGCAAGTAGTGAGATTCTCATCAACCTAGGGAGAACCTGTTTCAAAGTAAAAATAAAATAGGGCTGGGGGTGCAGCTCGGAGGTAGAATGCCCCTGGGTTCAATTCCCAGTACCACAAAAAATAAATAAAATAAAAGGGGGACCACGGAGCCGGGCGTGGTGGCGCACGCTTGTAATCCCAGTACTTTGGGAGGCGGAGACCGGAGGATCCGGGTTCACGGCCAGCCTCAGCTCTCTCACTTTCTCTCTCCCTGTCTCTCTCTCTCTCTCCTTAGTGAGGCCCTCCGCAACTTCGTGAGACCCGGTTTCAAAATAAAGTATAAAAAAAAATTGGGCTGGGGGCGTAGCGCGGAGGTAGAACGCCCCTTCGTTCAATCCCGGGTACCGCAAAAAAAAAAGGGGGACCACGGGACGGGGGGGGGGTAAGAATGATTCAGCCAGAGGCAAAGCCGGCTCTGCCTGGTGGGGAGGGAAGGGGCTGAGGCTTTCCCCTGCTGTCCACACCACCAGGGCCCACAGTTCCCTGAACAAGAGTCAGGCCAGAGCAGCAGAGAGGGAGTTCCAGTCCATCGGCAGGGGAGCACTGGGCTATCAGGTCGTCTCTGGCCATGTCCCCTGCCCTACAGCATAAGATTCCCAAGGGCTTTGCCAGGAGGGCCCAAGGGATGGGATGGGAGCCAGGCCCTCCCCCAGGGCTGACACACACCGAGAGAGGCTCCCACACCAGCACAGGACCGCTGGCCACACAGCCCGCGGAGGCCTCTGCTCGCCCGGGGCCATCTTGTTCTTACCCTGAAAGGTCAATGTCGCACAGCAGTGCAACAGAGCACACATCCTCTGAACGAAACTAAGAGATGGTGCGTGGGGCGCGACCCAACTGGCACAGCGCGGTCTCAACACTGTCCACCTCGTGAGGGTCCCTGCGGCTGGCCTCCTCCCCGGGCCTCCCACCATGTGGCAGAACATTCCTGAATTCCTGCCACCAGCACAGGCAGACGACCGTCGCTGGGCGACGAACAGCGTTCTAGAGCAGGGAAACTGAGGGCTGGAAGGGCCTTTGGTGGTGAAAAGCAGCCAGCGGGTGTCCTGGTTCCCGTCCCCAGCTCTGCAGAGCCCGCAGCAGGACTCACACTCAGCGCCACGAGATGACCTGGTCATCTCAACCCCACGTCTGGCCTGCTGAGTCTACGAGAAGCTCCTGGAGGGCAGGGAGTCCAGAGCCTGGTAAGCTCCAGCTCAGGCTGAAAGCCCACAGCCCCCTCCTGAGAGCCCGCCACGACCCCACCAGAGGCACTGCAGACCAATACGCACTTCTACAATCAGGACTGGCACACCTTGCTCCCGCAGAGCAACCAACAGCGCAGGATGCGGGCCCAGGACCTGAACCCCCTCCGTGTCCTCCAAGCACGCCCCGCCCAGTCCCCTCTACTGGACTCCTGGCAAGCAGAACGGGGTGCACAGGGCTAGTCACCCTTGCTGCAGCCTGGGCAGTGGGCAGAGCTGGGGGACAGCCTCCTGGGAGGAAAGGCTGTGTGCTCTGGGGCAGCTGCGGTGCTGGGGAGAGACGCAGGCAGCCCGACCCCAGGCAGTTCCAGGATGGTGCTGGGCAGACGGGAATTCTCCTTCTGGCCGGGAGGTTCCAGTTGCCTCCCCAGGGAGGGCAGTCACTCTCAGCATGACAGAGCGGAGAGGGAATCCCCCAGGGCAGGGAACCCCATCCCTCAGGGCCCAGGCGGAAGAGAGACCTGCTGGGAAAGGCCACATCAGAACAGGCAGCGGTGGAGGGGAGAAGGAGGTACTGCCCGTCCCTCGTCCCTGGCCTGCGCCCCTGGCCTGCGCCCCTGGCCTGCGCCGGTGGCTGGAGTTCAGAGCCCCGGAGCCCTTGGGCACGTGCTCACCGATTCTCCCACAGAGCACAGGCAGGACCCAGCACAGTGAAGGCCAAAGTCACAAAAGACAGGATGGAGCTGGGTCCAGCGGGTCCCTGCGCTCCCGCCAGCCTGCCCAGAGGCCGCTCCATTTCTGCGCCTGCCCCACAATCCCATAACAAGCCAGAGGCCTCACCCCATCTTCTTGTCACCCTGGGCCCATGTCCACCTGTCCCCAGAAGCCACACGGCAGCAGGGAGCCCAGCAGCAGCGAGACTCCAACCCCTCGCAGAAACCAGAAGCCCAGGCAAAAAGGCCTCGGCTCAGACCTGCCTTCCAAGCCACCTGGGCCTGGGGCAGCAGACCCGCCCGGCCACTCAGCACCCGGGTGGAACGCAGCGTGGAGATGAGGTGACGCTGCTGAGACTGAAGGGACCTCAGCAGGCAAGGGGCAGAGAGGTGCGGGGTGCGCGGGAGGGGAGAGGAGGGGATGGGGAGGGGGCAGGAATACAGGTCCAGTAGCAGGCTCGCCCCAGGGAGGGAGGAACTGGAGTCACCCTGGCCTCTGCACGGTATGTTTCCACGGTCCTGACTGTGCTGCCATCTGCCATGCTGGCGGCTGAAGGGCGGGGCGGGGCGGGGTGCCAGGGATGATGGGGTGGGGGATGGGAGCGTTCTCAGACCCCCACAATGCTACAAATTTGCATAGCCACTAATAGTTACAAAATACTGAGACTTTCCCAGGCATGGCCTGATTGTCACAACAGGCCTGGGAGGAAGACGGGCTGACACGCGGCTCACGGATGATGAACTGCAGCCTGGCCTGTGGACTCCACAGCCCAGGTTAACACCTCTGGTCACCAGCTACAACCGGGCCGTGTCTCCTGCGAGCCTGGAGGAAGTGGAGCTCTCCCTGGCCCACAGGTCACGATGGCAGCGGGTGGCAGGGACAGAAGAGGGAGAGGAAGGGGTCTCCAGGAAAGAGAGCTCAGAACAGGGACTTTGCTGGCTGCTCTCCGTGTACATGACCATGGGCTTGTTTCCGTGTGTGCAAGGGGAGGAGCTGGGACTGGAGAGAAACTGTGTGTGTGTGTGTGTGTGTGTGTGTGTGTGTGTGTGTTTACTGGGGATTAAACCCAGGTGCACTCTACCACTAAGCTACACCCCCAACCTCATTTTATTTCTTATTCTGAAACAGGGTCTTGATAAATTGCTGAGGCTGGCCTCGAACCTGTGACCTTCGTATCTTAGCCTCCCAAGTACCGGGATTACAGCGCACACCACCAAGCCTGGCTGAATGCTGTCTTAATGCTGGTCACAGGGTCGAAGGAGACCCACGCCCTGGAAGCGGGCAGCAAGTTGAGGGAAGAGAGGGCGCTAGCGCACTGGACACAGCACAGGCCTGGGGTCATGAGCCTCTGCTACCTCATGGGCAAATCAGGAATAAAGACAGAACCTACCTGGTGTACAAGTGAAGAAGCTAAGTGAAGCGGCATGTGTACAGTTGGAAAGGAGTTTTCACTTTCTGCTCTATTCCTCATGCTTTATCTAACAAGCACATATTTGTTTTGCAACAAAATTTCCAAAATAATAATAGTGTACAGTACGTAGCTCAGTGCTTGGCACATAGTAGGTGCTTAGGAAAAGGCTGGGCAACCCCTCAACTATGCCCAGCTGATCTAAGGGCCCTGGCTTCTCCGTGGGGCGGTGAAGGGAGGATGCAGGTTGCTCTGGCAGCTGCATAGGCTGGGTGTTGGCTTCCACTTACCCGATGGCCTCCGTCTGGCCATCAGTGTGCTCGACACCTGAGCTAGTGAACACATGGCTGCAAGAAGCCCACGCGCCAGGGCGCCGCCCGCACGAAGCCTGGAGCCACCCGAGGCCCCTTTCCTTCCACTGTAAAGAGGAGCATCCTGCAATTCCACTCAAGGACCAGAGGAAGCGAGCTGCCATGAGTCACACTGCAAGCGAGGCAAAACTCCGGCCGCGCTCTCGTACGGTGACCGCCAGTGCTCCCCGCCAACTTCAAAGCTGGGGGGACTGTGGCCCCAGGTCCATCCACCAAAGACCAGGTTGGCCTTTCGGGGCAGTGACACTACTCTGTATGATATGGGAATGGTGGAAACGTGTCATTATACATTTGTTCAAACCCACAAGACATGTAAGACCCGGAGTGACACTGAATGTATGAGACGGACACTGGGGACGAAGATGCGTCCGCGCAGGTCCAGCGGCTGCTGTAAACACCGCGCTCTGGTGGGACTGCTGGCAACAGGGAGGTTGTGCACGCTGGGCATGGGGGATACAGGAAATCTCTGTGCCTTCATCTCAATTTTGCCACAAACCTGAAACTGCTCTACAAGTATGAAGTCTTTAATTAAAAAAAAAAAAAAGGCCAGGCTGCGCACTCTTGAGGACTGTCAAGCTCGTCCACTAGTGACAGCCCAGCACCTACTTCAGACAGTGTAAATTTGCAGTGCCCATCCAGCATGCTCCCTAGGGAGGAGCCCAGGACTTGACACATCGGTCTCGGCACTCGACTCAGTGACAGAGAGGCTGCAGGTACAGTCTAAAGGAAGCTGGGGTTCAGGAACGGTGTGACCCAGCTGAGATACACTCAGGCAAACACCTTCCCCTCCTGGGCACTTTGTTTCGGGGGGGCTGGAGCGGGACCATTAGTCTCCTTCACAGTTCCAGCAGTTTGCTCGCTGGCCCGCACCAGGGCTCCAGTGAGCTCGAGGACCCTGTGCCCCTCACGCAGCAGAACCCCATTGTCGTGTCTCACCTGAGTCACCCGCAGCAGGAGCCCCACCCCTCCATGACCACACAGCACGAGGATGCAGCCTGGGCCATCAGCTGGCTGAAGATACTGCGAGAGAGGGTCACAGCAGCAAGCGGGACAGGATGGCCTGCTCAGCATCACCGCCACTGCCCATTACCTCACAGGATGACAGTTGCCACCCCTGCTTTAACCCTTGCCTGGCAGCTCGATCTATTCCTCACGTGCGGCAGTACACTCAGAGAGGTGAAGTCATTTGCCTAAGGACACACAGCTGGTCAGTGGTAGAACAGATAATCCACCCTTGGTCTGTGCAACTCCCCTACTGGCGCCCTCTCCACTGTCCTGCACGGCCCAGGGAGACCAGCGGCTGAGGCTCACAGGAGGGCCCGGTGGCACCGGAAGCCAGCAGGGCTCAGCACCGGGGAGGTCCAGCCTGCGCTCCTCTAGCCCTCGGGGCTCCGCGGCCACGTTAGCGCGGGAGACCTCAGCAGCTTCTCCCCCGAGACGAGGCCTGCAGCCAGCACAGGCCATAGTCAGGCCGCCCCCGGTTCTGCCCTCTGGGTCTCCTGAACTAAGGGACAAAACGCTCCCCTTCTCCACGGCAGCTCTGAGATTCGGAACCTCGAGGGTGCTCCTGTAGCTGACAGCCCTGCTCCCTGCCTTGTCCCCACAACCCCAACCCCAAATCCCACTGACCTCCACAGCCCTTACCCTAACCACAGCTGGTCCTGGCACAGGACATAATGCTCCGGCGCAGGCTGCGTGGCCTAACAGGGACTTTCACCTCCCCTTCTAATACTGTATTTCTATGCTACCGCCTGGTGTGCATTGGCTTTTCTTGTAGCGAGGTCACCTACAGTGAGAAATGTCTGTTGTACTTTGGACGCTGAATGTCACCCAAGACTCATGTGCTAAAGGACGGTCCCCAGGGTGGTCCCCAGGGTGGTGCTGAGGAAGCCAATGGAACCTTTGAGAAGCGGGGCAGGTCCTCGGAGGGGAATGTGGGACCCCGCCTCGTCCCTCCCCCTCTGCTTGCTGGCTGCTCTGTCGTGTGTTCCCGCCGTGATGCGCTGCCTCACCACAGGCCCACGGCAGCGGGCAGTGGGGCCTGCAAAACTGAGCCAGGGCCTTTCACTACATGACGGCAGCAGCCTTCCTCAGTGACGTCCACAGCCTGCGCACGCCTGCCCAAGAACAAGGTTCTACTGTGGGAAAGCCTGCCTGAGGAGGTTTCCCTTACCTAATGGGCCAGAACTTGCCAAACTGACTCAGTAAGCCTTTATCTAGGCATCTGGAGATCTTTTGTGTGTGTGTGTGTGTGTGTGTGTGTGTGTGTGTGTGTCACTAGGAATTGAACCCAGGGGCATTCTACCTCTGAGCCATACCCTCAAGCCCTATTTTATTCTTTTATTTTGAAACAGGGTCTCACTAAGTTGCGGAGGCCTCAGAAGTTGCTGAGGCTGGTTGCGAACCTGCAATACTGTCTCAGCCTCCCAAGTACTGGGAGTGGTGGCGCCAGGCATCTGGAGATCTTTAATCAGCGCACAGAGGATCAGGACAAAGATGTGCATTGCCACATCCTTTGTTATAGCAAAAACACTACCTGAATGTCCATCAAGAGGGGACTAGTTCAAGTCCAGGCGTGGTGGTGCACGCTTGTAATCCCAGTACTTGGGAGGCTGAGACCGGAGGATCCGGGTTCGCAGCCAGCCTCAACTACTTAGTGAGGCCCTCTGCAACTTCGTGAGACCCGGTTTCAAAATAAAGTATAAAAAATAGGGCCGGGGATGTAGCTCAGAGGTAGAACGCCCCTGGGTTCTATCCCCGGTACCGCAAAAAAAAAAAAAAAAAAAAAAAAAGAGGGGACTAGTTCAATAATTGATGATGTATTCATTCAACGGAATACTAGGCAGCCACCAAAAATAATGGAGTAATCTGGGCGTGATGGTGCATGTTTGTAATCCCAGGAAGATAGCAGATTAGAAGCCAGCCTCAGTAACTTTGTGAGGTCCTCTGCAACTTCGCAAGACCGTTTCCAAATAAAAAATAAATTAGGGTCTCTCTCTTCCTCTCTCTCTCTCTCTCTCTCCCCGTCTCTCTTTCTCTCTCTACTTAGTGAGGCCCTCCGCAACTTCGTGAGACCCGGTTTCAAAATAAAGTATAAAAAATAGGGCCGGGGGCGTAGCGCGGAGGTAGAACGCCCCTGGGTTCAATCCCCGGTACTGCAAAAAAACAAAATAAATAAATAAATAAAATAAAATAAAATAGGGCTGGGGGTATAGCCCGGAGGTAGAAAGTCCCTGGGTTCCACCCCCAGTACCCCAGTACCACACACACACACAAACAAACAAAAAATAATAATAATGGAGTAAGCCGGGCATGGTGGTGTATGCTTGTAATCCCAGTACTTGAGAGGTTGAAATAGGAGGATCGTAGGTTCAAGGATAGCCTCAGCAACTTAGTGAGACCCTGTTTCAAAATAAAAAATACAAAGGGCTGGAGTTGTAGCTCAGAGGTAAAATGCCCCAAGTTCAATCCCCAGTACCAAATAAATAAATAAATCAGTGTAAGTGGCTGGTCAAGGTCAGGGCAATAGAGAGGCCACCCAGCTTGGCACCGCAGGGGGCTGGAGGGCTGGGAGAGGGCAGGACTGCTTTACTAAGCGCCTGCTGTGTGCAAAGCTGGAGGGAGGATGTCTACGCTGGGCCCAAGGACCAGTTTCTATCTGCGGAATTCGGAATTCCTTTGGAGAGGGGGCGACCCTAGGCAGAGTTGCACCTGGAACCCTGGAGAGGCTCCGGCTTCCGGCTGGAGGTGAGCGGGGCGGCGCCCAACACAGGCTTCGGTGGCCTCCCACCTCCCTCACAGCTGGCAGGACACCCGCTCTGCTGGAGGCAGAGTCCAGAGGCGTGGGACTTGAGTCCAGGACAGGCGGTCCTCGAGGAACAAAGGGAACCCACGCCTGATCCTCACACCACCGGACCCAACCCTGCGCCTCCCGGTAGCCAACAATCCCCTAAGAAGGCTGGAGGGCGTCCACCAACCCCACCTTCCCCTGGCCCAGGCCTCTCCTGCTCCTGGGACTCCCAAGCAGGACAAGTCGCAGGCCCACAGCCTGGCTTCCCTCCCAGTGTGGGCCTCGCCATCAGCCAGGGGACAGGGGCACCGAGCCCCACCTTAGGGCAGGATGGGGTTCTGGCTCACCTCTCACTTCCCAACACGCCACGGGGTATATCCAGCCTCAGAAGCCCCCTCAGGGAAGGAAGATGGCAATTTTTTAGAATTCCCCTTACACCAAATATGGTAGAAAGAGGACGTTAGGGCTTGAGCCTGGCTCTGCTCCCTCCCGCGACCTCGAGGCCTCCCTTCCCTTCTCCCTGCGGAACTTTGAATGGACCACGGAGAAGCCATAGAGCTCTCTGAACGCCAAACAGGTGCCTCAGTGGCTACACAGGGCCAGGAAGAGAAAGGCTGCCAGGGAGAGACTCTCCAACAAAAACCAAGGACGCAACTTTGTGAGACCTGGTTTCAAAATAAAGTATAAAAAAATAGGGCCGGGGGTGTAGCTCGGAGGTAGAATGCCCCTGGGTTCAATCCGTGGTCCCGCAAAAAAAAAAAAAACCCAAAAAACCAAAAAACAAAGCTGCCTGTCTCGGCGACAAGGGGCTGGGAGCCACCCACATAAAGAGGAAGTGAATAAACACACCAGCAATTTCACAGGAAGGATACTATACAGCAGGGAAAAAGGAATGCGCCAGAGCGACAGACATAAACCTGGATGAAACCCACATACACAGTACTAAGCAAAACAAGCAAGCTGCGAAAGAACATGGGCAGCAGGGTAGCATTCAAAAAACACTTTAGCCGGGCGTGGTGGCACACGCTTGTAATCACAGTACTTTGGGAGGCGGAGACCGGAGGATCCGGGTTTGCAGCCAGCCTCAGCTCTCTCTCTCTCTCTCTACCTAGTGAGGCCCTCCGCAACTTCGTGAGACCCTGTTTCAAAATAAAGTATAAAAAATAGGGCTGGGGGTGTAGCGCGGAGGTAGAACGCCCCTGGGTTCAATCCACGGTACTACAAAAAAAAAAAAAAAACACTTTAAGTGGGGGGGGGGTGGTGCATGCCTGTAATCCTAGAACTTGGGAAGCTGAGATAGGAGGATTGCAGGTTTGAGGCCAGCCTCAGCAATTTAGCGGGACCCTGTTTCAAAATAAAAATGCTTATAATCCTAGTACTTGGGAGGCTGAGCCAGGAGGATCACAGGTTCGCGGCCAGCCTCAGCTACTTATAGTGAGGCTCTCCGCAACTTAGTGGGTTGGATCCCCAGTACCAAAATAAATAACATTTTAAAACATAAAATACCTAGTACTTGGGAGACTGAGATAGGAGGACTGCTGGTTCGGGGCCAGCCTCAGCCACTTAGCGAGACCCTGTTTCAGAAAAAAAAAAAAAAAAAGGCTGGGGGTGTAGCTCGGAGGCAGAATGTCCCGGGTTCAATCCCTAGTACCAAAACAAAGAACAACCCACAAAGAACTACCAAAGCAGTTTGTGTTCACACTAAATTCTGCACACTTGATTCTTCTCGGGGCGGGGATCAGAGAGATTTCAGGTGTGTGGAAAGCGGCACCGAAGTGGACACATGAGCACCGGGTGGCCGTGTGCTCCCTCTCCCTCGGGAAGACCCCTTAGTGGTTTCTGAATATCACTGTGGCTGCTTCCCAGGGCCAAGGCGGGCAGGGACAGCACTTCCGGAGGCAGACGTGGGGTGCGGGGGGGCCAGGACCGTGTGAGGCCGAGGGTGAGGCCCGGGCAGCCGAGGGCCTGGCCTTGGCCTCTGAGCAAGACTCCTTAGTGACAGGGGCCACAGCAGCCGCTGCACCCACCTGGCCGCCAGCCTGCACACCGCACAGGTGCTCCCAGACACAGGTCCTGTCTCATGGGGGACAGCCTCAGGGACGATCCCTGGGAGAGGAGGACAGCCCTCAGACCCAAAGCCAGCTGCTCCTCTGCAGTCATCCATCCCAGAGGGAAGAGAGACCGTCCTGGGCCAGTCACGGGAAGAACAAGAGCTTCCTGTGAGGGGCTCGGTGGCCACCCGGGTCTGGCGGGTCTGGCGGGAAGAGCCCGGGCTCTGCTGGAGCCCAGGGATTAAGAGCTTCGAGAAGCGGTGCGGCTCTGTGGCACCTGCCTGGCACGCAGGAGGCTGGGGCCCCATCCCACCACCACGGAGAAGAGAAGAGACAACATGGACAGGCTGCTGCCGGGTAGAGCGCCCTGAACCTGCGCTGCTGGGGGAACTCAGGCCAGCTCCACATCTGCACCTGCGTGTCCACCCCTGCAAACAGGGACAGACATTTGAGACAAAGGAGGACCCAGCGAGGACAGCGTGATCCACAGGCTGGCTGGCAGAGGGCAGGAGCGCAGGAAATGGGACGGCTGCTTCCTCTCCTGCTGAGACCCCCAGCAGCCTGCTCAGTTGTGTCACCACGGAGCCTCCACACTCTGCCCTGGCTGAGGTCTGGCACACTGTCTGAGGTGTGGAAGACAGATCACAGGTGAGGGAGCAGAGGCCCGGAGCGGCGGGGGTGCTCTCCACCCTCCCAGGTGACCACGACACAAGCTCAGGCCCTTGGGTCATTCCCCAACGTGCTCACAGGGAGAGCAGACGCCGCCCTGCCTGTTACCTTCTGGAGTCCCTCCCAGCCCCGCGGTCGGCACCCCAACCAGCAGGACCTTACTCCAAGTCTCCTGCCTTGTCCACTAAGTCCCGGGAGAGGCCCAGGCCCCACGCCGCCGGTCGTCATTTCTCTAGGGTCTGACCTTCTCCCTCCAGAAGCCCCCAGGTGCCCTGGAATTACTTCCCGCTCCAGTCAGTCACACGGGCACCTGCTGGCACACGAAGCCTTCCAGGTGGCGCTCACAGCACGCTGCCCCCACGTGACCACAGGCTCCCGGAGGCCCCAGCCAGCTCTACCGCACCCGCGAGCCCTGAGCACTCTGCAAGCACTAGGCACAGGGAGCCGTCAGGACACGTTTGCTAATATCAGAGGGGGAGCTGGGGTGGTGGCGCAGGCCTGTAATCCCAGTACATGAGAGGCTGAGACAGGAGGATCGCAGGTTCGAGCACAGCCTCAGCAACGTAGCGAGGTTTTCAGCAACCTAGTGAGACCCTGTTTCCAAACATAAAATAAAAATAAAAAGGGCTGCCAGGCGTGGTGGCGCACGCTTGTAATCCCAGTACTTTGGGAGGTGGAGACCGGAGGATCCGGGTTCGAGGCCAGCCTCAGCTCTATCTCCCTGTCTCTCTCTCTCTCTCTCTCTTTCTCTCTCTCTCTCTACTTAGTGAGGCCCTCCACAACTTCGTGAGACCCGGTTTCAAAATAAAGTATAAAAAATAGGGCCGGGGGGTGTAGTTCAGAGGTAGAACCCCTCTGGGTTCAATCCCTGGTACCGCAGAAAAATAATAAATAAATAAAATAAAAATAAAAAATAAAAAGGGCTGGGGGTGTAGCTTGGAAGTAGAATGCCCTTGGGATCAACTCTCAGTACCACACACAATAATGATGATATCATCAGAGGGGAGACACAGCTTGGGAGAGCAGACTGTCCGTCTCACCCTCCTTCTCATGACCAGGCCTCAGTCTCCTAATCTGTGGAATGCGCCACTATTCTAGTTTCTTCTCCTCTCCTCCTTCCCTGGACAAACCCGGCAGAGCCTCTGCCCAGACACTTCCCCAGTGTCAGGGACCACACGGGAGGACTAAAGAGGTCCCTGTCCTCGCACTTACAATCTAGGAAAAGAGAGAGATAATAAATCAAACGACCACGTGCTGGCCACCAAGTTCTGCTCATATACCTAATCATTCACAAGTTTATTTCTGAGCTTGATAAACATATGAAAAAAATAACAGTAATGTGACAGAAAGTGAAAAAGGGGGGGTGCTTTGCATAGAAAGGTCAGGGAAGGCCCCTCTGGGGAGGTGACATTTGAGTGGAGACTTGACAGATGAGGAAAACCCAGCCACAAGAAGGGCTGGGGAAAGGGGTCGGACCAGAGTGGTCTCAGGTCTTCTGCAGGTCTCAGAGGGAAAGCAAGCTGGGGCGTGTGCTGGAGCACCCTCCAGCCTCCCGTGTCACTGTCGTGGCTAAATCACAGCCAGGGCAGGAGGGAAGCGGTAGCCAGTGCAGGAGGGCAGACAGACAGACAACCTCCTGCAGGCTGCCACACTCAAATCAGGTCGGCCTGACCCAACCAGGACATCCGGGCCCCCAGTCCCAGGCCCCGCCGGGGTAAGGGTATGAGTCAGACCCCACGGCTTCCTGGGGCCCCAGAGACGTGGTGTGGGCATCCAGGGGCAGGCAGCAGGCCTCAGCCATGCCGCACCCACACCCACAGGACACCCATGGGTGGGGGACAACATGGTCACACAAGTATGTAGAACACAGGACACACCCACCTGTAGCTTCCGCAGGGGCATGACAAAATGATTCCATAAAGGGCCAGTCCCTGGTCACATTACTGTCCCAGGACAGCAGCCTTGGTCAGTGGAAAGGGAAGAGGGCCCAAGGCTCAAGGCTTATTAGTCTTGGCAAGTCTTAATCTCTTTATCTGAAATCTGAGTCTACTATAGGATTGTTAGATTAAATGAGTGGGCGTGGTGGCACACACTTGTAATCTTAGTACTTGGGAGGCTGAGTCAGGAGGATCACAGGTTGAAGGATAGTCTCAGCAAGTAGTGAGACTCTCATCAACCTAGAGAGACCCTGTTTCAAAACAGAAATAAAAAAGAGGAAGCTGGGTGTGGTGGTGCACGCCTGTAATCCCAGTTCTGGGGAGGCCGAGACAGGACAGCAGGTTCAAGGACAGCCTCAGCAAGTAGTGAGATTCTCATTAACCTAGTGAGACCCTGTTTCAAAATAAAAATTAAAAAATAGGGCTGGGGGTGTAGCTTGGAGGTAGAATGCCTCTGGGTTCAATCTGCAGTGCCACACACACACACACACACACACACACACACACACAGAGCCAGGCATGGTGGCACACGCTTGTAATCCCAGGACTTGGGAGGCTGAGGCAGGAGGATCCTAGGTTTGCAGTCAGCCTCAGCTACTTAGTGAGACCCTGTTTCAAAATAAAATAATAAAATAAGGCTGGAGGTGTAGCTCGGAGGTAGAACGCCCCTGGGTTCCATCCCCAGTACCACACACACACACACAAAAATTGGACTTGGGGTGTAGCTTAGAGGCAGAATGACTCAGGGTTCAATCCCCAGTATCTATCTATCTATCTCTCTCTCTCTCTCTCTCTCTCTCTCTCTCACACACACACACACACACACACACACACAATAAATAAAATATAAAATAGGGCTGGGGGTGTGGCTCAGAGGTAGAATGCCCCTGGGTTCAATCCCCAGTATCTCTCTCTCTCTCTCTCTCTCACACACACACATACACACACACACACAAATAATAGTGGTAATTCTAGCTGGGTGTGGTGGCAGTACTTGGGAGGCTCCCAGTACTTGGGAGGCTAAGATAGAATCGCAGGTTCGAGGCCAGCCTGTTTCCAATCTAAAAAAATAAAAAGGGCTCGGAGGTTGAACACTCCTGGGTTCAATCCCCACTGCCAAATAATAATAATAATGATGATGATAATTCTGAGTCTCCTTTTGTGACCTCTCATCAGATCCGAAATCCCCTCTACCACACCCTCACTGTTTGGAAAATGAGTAAGAGCTGATCAATCCCATTTTGACGTTACTGTGAAATAAAAATGATGCGCTGGGAATCCACACATTTCCCTACACGGTCATTCTGCAAGGGGGTGGGGATGGATATTGCTGATTCTTCTGCACCCTGCACAAATGCCCCTCCCTCCCCTTACCAAAACAGCTTCTCGCCCAGTCCCCCCAAATTCCCACCCACTCCTGTACACACAATTACTGAGTGTATAACGCCATGACTTTCATACACATTATCTCACACACACAAACGTCCTGCAGTGCAATACTCGGCCAAAGGTAAAAACCCCACCCCCGAAATCACTCCCAGAACCTGACGACCTCTACCCTGGACAGGCACAGAGACGTCTCCAACGGTGTGCAAAACGCATTCACCAGCGACAGTACAGAGGGGCCTCCGGAGAGCAACACCTGGGTTCGAACCCTGACTTTGCAACTCACTAGCGGTGCGAACCCAATCTCCAAGTGCCTGGGTCTCCTAGAACTGTAAAATAGGCCCAATAATAACATTCACGTTCAGGGCGGATGTCACAATTGTGAGTTTAGCACGGCTCAAGCGCTTCGATCACCAGCCAAGAGTTCTCTTCGTCACCGTGACACCTGCACGTGGCTTCCAGAACTTTAGACAAAACTACAGAAGCGGCAGAGGCGACCGTGTGCGGCCGCTGAACGGCACCGGGAGGGTCCGCGCAGCGCACCCCACCGCCTGCAGCCCGGCCCGCGCCCCCGCGCAGTGCGCACGCGCGCCACGGCCACGCAGCAGCAGCCCCGAGGCGCCCGCGACCCCGAGCTCCTCCCCGGGGCCGGGACCCGGGCCGCCGCGCCCGGCCTGGCCTCCCGCCCGCACCCGGCCGCTGCCGAGGCTCCCCCCGCCCGGCCCGCGGCCCGCCGCCCCTCCGCGGCCCGGCCGGCTTACTTGAAGACGCGGGGTTGGGGGAGCGCGGAGCCCGGCTCGCTGCGTCCAGCCTCGAGTGCAGCCGCCTGGGTGGCCGCGCTCCTCGGACTCCGCGCCGGGCAGCAGGACGCGGCCGCAGACGAGGAAGTGCGGGGGGCGCGGCCACGCCCCTGGGAAAGTCCCCGCTGATTGACAGGCCGCTCGCCCAATGGCGCGGCGCGCTCGGCCGCGGGGCGGGGCGAAGCGAGGTAAACAGCGGCGGCCGGGACGCGCCGGAGCCAGTGCCCGCGGAGGGGTCGCCGGGGTCCCCGCCGGCGCCTGGGCCGCCCCTGGCCTCGGCCCCCCGCGACGTCCGTGCGGGCGGAGGCCATCGGAGCGGGGCGGGCGCG
>PVJS01039910.1:8094-18788 GCA_004027185.1 Glis glis | reverse complement strand
AAAAAAAAAAAAAAAAAAAAAAAAAAAAAAAAAAAAAACAAGGAAGGAAGAGAAAGAGAGAGCTTGCTGGGAGGTATGGAAAGGAGGGGGTGGACTTTTTTCATACATTTATTGGCCATTTGTATTTCTTCTTTTGTGAAGTGCCTATTTAGTTCACTTGCCCATTTTTGATTGGGTTGTTTGTTTTTTTAGCGGTGAGTTTCTTGAGTTCTTTGTATATTCTAGATATTAGTCCTCTATCAGAGGAGTAGTTGGCAAAAATCTTCTCCCATTCTGTCGGCTCTCTGTTGAGGTTCTTGATAGTTTCCTTTACTGTGAAGAAGCTCTTTGGTTTAATGTAATCCCATGTATTGGTCCTCTTTTTAACATCTTGTGCCTTTGGGGTTTTGTTGAGGAAGTTTTTGCCTGTGCCTATGTGTTGAAGAGTTGGACCTATGCCCTCTTCAAGTAGCTGCAAGGTCTCTGGTCTAATTTCCAGGTCTTTGATCCATCTTGAATTGACTCTAGTGCAGGGTAAGAAAGTGGGGTTTATTTCCATTTTTCTGCATGTGGTTAACCAGTTTTGCCAAAACCATTTGTTGAAGAGGCTATCTTTTTTCCAGCGGATATTTTTTGGCTACTTTGTCAAAAATCAATTGGCTGTAAGTGTGCAGATTTGTTTCTGAGTCTTCTATTCTGCTCCATTGGTCTATGTGTCTGCTTTTGTGCCAATCCCATGTTTTTACTATGGCTCTGTAGTATAGTTTGAAGTCAGGTATTGTGATGTCTCCTGCATGGTTCTTGTTGCTAAGAACTATTTTGGCTATTCTGGTTTTTTTTTGTTGTCTCAAATGAATTTAAGGACTGATTTTTCTGTCTGTGAAGAATGACCTTGGTAAATTAGTGGGTATTGCATTGAATCTGTAGACCACCTTTGGAAAAATGGCCATTTTGATGATATTTATTCTGCCTATCCAAGAGCATGGGAGGTCTTTCCATCTTCTAAGATCTTCTTGAATTTATTTTTTCAATGTTTTATAATTTTCCTTGTAGAGGTCTTTTACATCCTTGGTTAGGTTTATTCCTAAGTATTTTATTGTTTTGGGGGATATTGTGAGTGGAAATGTTTTCTGGATTTCTTTTTCAACAGATTTATGTTTGGCATATAGAAAAGCTTCTGATTTTTTAAGATTGATTTTTGTATCCAGACACTTTGCAGAATTTGTGGATCAGTTCTATAAGCCTTTTTGTTGAGTTTGTTGGGTCTTCTAAGTATAATATCATGTCATCTGCAAATAGAGGTAGTTTCAGTTCTTCTTTTCCTATTTGCACTCCTTTTATTTCCTTCTCTTGCCTTATTGCTCTGGCTAGAGTCTCTAGTACTATATTGAAAAGGAGTGGTGATAGGGGACATCCTTGTCTTGTTCCTGTTCTTAAGGGGAACTCTTGTAGTTTTTCCCCATTCAACATGATGTTGGCTGTGGGTCTATTGTATATTGCCTTTATGATGTTGAGGTGATGTTGAGGTATGTTTCTTCTATTTTGATTCTCTGCAGTGTTTTTATCATGAATAGGTGTGGATTTTGTCAAATGCTTTTTCAGCATCTAATGAAATGATTATTTGATTTTTGTCATTAGTTCTGTTTGTGTGGTGGATTACATGGATTGTTTTCATAATGTTCAACATCATTAGCAATCAGAGAGATGCAAATCAAAACTACCCTGAAATTTCACCTAACCCCAATTAGAATGGCAATCATTAAAAACACAAACAATAACAAATGCTGGCGAGGATGTGGAGAAACAGGAACTCTAATACACTGTTGGTGGGATTGCAAATTAGTGCAACCACTTTGGAAAACAGTGTGGAGGATCCTCAGAAGACTAGGAATGAACCTACCATATGACCCAGCAATACCACTTCTAGGTATCTACCCAAAAGAATCGAAACCAAATTACCAAACTAATGCATGCGTATCTATATTTATAGCTGCACAATTCACGATTGCCAAACTATGGAACCGGCCAAGATGTCCATCAACAGATGAATGGATTACAAAACTATGGAATATGTACAAATGGAATTTTATGCAGACATAAAGAAGAACAAAATTACATCATTTGTAGGGAAATGGATGGAATTAGAGAACATTATGCCTAGTGAGATTAGTCAGCCACAAAAAGTGAAAAGTCGGATGCTCTCCCTAATATGCGGAAGCTAGGGAGACTAGGGCATAGGAGGGACTCCAGACAAAGACAGAAAAAACCTTTGATGAGTAAAGAAGGCAACCTGATGGAGATGGGAGGGGGGAAGAGGGAAACACCCTAATGCACAGGATGTACATACACAAACTTATCAAAGTCAACTACTATGCTGAGCATGCGAAGGAGGGATGGGGATGGAATGGGGGTGAGAATTGGGGGAGGACTAATTGACCGATGTGTGCATGTATACTTCTACCACCCTGAAACCCATCAAGATGTATGATTACAATGCACCAATAAAAAAAATAAATAAATAAACAAAAAGAAAGGAGGGGATGGAGTCAGAGATGCCAAGAAAGTAGACAGGGTTTCCTCATCATGCTCTAGCAGCACATTGGTTGTGGAATTGGATCATTGAGAGATTTATGACTGGACGAAGGCTGTTCATCATGGAAGGGGAGAACTGGTTTGCTTGGGAGGCTAGGAGGGGACATTTTCCCATCAGCTTGCTAATTTTTGATCCCATAAGACCGGCAGCCAGAGATCTCTAGCAGACAAATTAAAAAGGTAGGTTTAGAGCCATCTTTTGTGCTCTGGTTGCAAAGAAAGAATTGGACATCATCCATCTGGCTAAGGTCCAACAAGAGAAAGATATGAAAGTACCATGAAAAGAGTTTAGAAAATTAGAAGAAGAGTACTGAAGAGAAACCTTCAGGAGACAGAAGGAGAGCTAGCAAACACCTCTAACTTTTGGCTATGGGTATGATTATTCCATTAGTCACCTAAATTAGTTTTATCCTTCCTTCTTCCCCCATTTCCATTTATAATGGGTCAAGTCATACTGCTCGTACCTCTGGGTGCCTCTTGTATTAATTTTTCCTCTACATTATCAGGGCAGATACTAGAGTTCTTGCTTATGAGAGAAATCAAACTGAAACATAAGCCTAGGGCTTATGTGTCCTAGAATGCTGGGCTAGCTGGAATGCAATTCTGTATTTTTTCCCCTATTCATTGCAACACCATCTCCAGAACCGTCGATCTAAAGCAGCTTTTATGGTGTCACTGGCTCAGTTTCTCTCAGCAGTTATTCTTAGCCTACAAGGTAAAAGGCAGGCTATCAGCATTGCCTTTAAGACCCTACCCTATCCGATAGGGTCCTGGTTGATCTTTTTACCATTCTCCCACTAGTATATTGTAACCATATCACATGACTCACCAGGCTCAAAGAGACCACCCTCCTGTGCCTTTGTCTGTCCTCTACTCCACCTGTAATGCCATTTACTATTCTGCTGTGCTCCGCGTTCTTCAGGATGCAGAGCGATGTCACCTGTCTCAGGCAGCTCCCTTGACTCTCATTTCTATTCTTTGATGGAGGCAATTCCCTCCTTTTCTACGTTTCTATTCATTCATTCATTCTACTTGCGCATAATGAATTCAGTCCATAATAGTCTCTTCTCAAGACTCTGAAAAGCCTTGCTGGAAAGAACCATGCTTTTTTGGAGTCTGCAGTGGTTGGCAAACTGCCCGATTTGTGATTGAGGTTCAAAAAAATGTTTTATATATTAAAACAAAGCAGAGAATGAGCTGTGAGAGAGATAGGAGGAAATTCAGGTTAGCGTCAGTGTAGCCAAAGAAATAAAGATTGAAAAAGTGAGTGTGGGCTACAAGGACAAATGAATTCCAAGGAGGGCAGTCTCTGGAGCGATTATAGCCTCCACTGTCATGTCACGCACTCGCCCTTAGCCTCCTACAGCTTGGGTTCTGTTTTTACATTTTAGGGTTGACTGTCTCTAAGTTACCAGTGAGACATTGCAAACTTGCTTCCCTATGGGATTGACTGGGCTCAATCAGCTTTCAGATCATTATTTAATTAACTGAAAGATCATGCCCCCCCACTACAAATGTCTTTCAATCCTTTGTAAAGTTGATTCCATTTTCTGTTGCTATAGCAGAATACCTGGGACCAGCAAATTTATAAAGGAAAGAGGTTTGTTTGGGCTCATGGTTCTGGAAGTCCAAGAGTTTGATGGTGCTGGCATCTCCAGCTTCTGGTGAGGGTCTCAGATGGGAAGAAGAAGAACAAGAGGGAACATATGAAGAGAGGGAGGAGAGAAGCTGCCCTGCTTCATAATAACCAGCTCCTGAAAGAACTAATTCAATCTTGCAAGAAAGACATTAACACCTCTCTCTCTCTCTCTCTCCCCCCCATCTCTCTCTTTCGTAGTGGGTATGGAACTCTGAGCTATACCTGCAGCCCTACTTTATCTTTTAGTTTGAAACAGAGTCTCACTAAGTTGCTGATGGCTTCACTAAATTGCTGAGGTTGGCCTCAAACCTGCTACTCTCCTGTTTCAGTCTCCTGAAGTATTGGGATTACAGGAATGCACCACCACTCCCAGCACATTAATTCCTCTTAAAGGTCCAATCGCCTCTTAAATGCCTCATTTCCAACATTGCTACATTGGCAACCAAATTTCAACAGAGTTTTGCTGGGAACAATCCATTTTCAAACCATAGCAAGACCTTTCCTGTTTCTTCTTCCAAGACGTGCGCTGCATCCTGCCTTGAATTGTGACTTCCATGAGAACAAGGACGTCCACCTGAATTCCCCTCAGCACCTTATGCGGGGCCTTGCACATGGCTCATTATTTATTCAATAAATGGATGAAATACCATCTAACCAAGTACATTTCTCAGCTATTCTCATGTTTCTATTTCTTTACTAGTTATTCTAATACCTAGTAAGAGACTTTAAAAATAGTTGTTTATTTTTTTATGTTCATTTATTGGTGCATTGTAATTATACATTTTGATATATGTCAGGGTTTATTTAGCACCAAAAAATGCTGGATTTCTAGATAATTAAAGATTACTGTTCTTTAAGTGCTAAGATCTTTTATTTTAGCTATTTCATATACTATATGTTATATATAATTTGCATTAAGTTATATATAATTTTTATTGTACGTATGTCTGTCCTTGGCTAAGAGAGACTTTTATCTTGATATATTGATTACTCAAGATCATTATTATCAACAATTATTTCCCTTAAAGGCTATTGAGTTATATAAAATTGCCTTATGCTAAATGTGTTCTGTCTGATTTTCATAAGGAGGGGAGAAAATTAGGATTGTTTGATTTGGGAGATACCATTAGGATGGCCATTATTAGGGCGCTCACTGTGACACACATGCCTTTTCTGGTGGCCTATTGTTCTTTGAAGGTGCCATAGCTAACTTAAAGGAGACTGAGAAGTGTAGCTTTATTTTAGGTATCCTTTACATTCATATAAGCATTGGGGGCTTTTATTCATTTATTCAGTTAGTGAGCTTTTATTAAGGACTTACCACATGTGGGTCACTCTTTTACGTGCATGAGATGTATCAGCGAACAAAGCAGGTTAGGATTCTTGCACCCATAAAGCTCATATCCTTAGCAAAAAGAGACAAACGATAAATGAACATCATAAATTAGTAATTTATATAGTATGCTACTAGGTGATAAGTACTATGGAAAGAAGTAGAATGTGGAAGGGGAATTGGGAGTGCACAGACAAGGGTCAGGAAACAGTATTAAACAAGTGGTTGGGCCTGGGGACGTGGCTCAGTGGTAGAGCACTTCCCTACGGTGCATAAGGCCCTGAGTTCAATCCCCAGCAACACACACACACACACACACACACACACACACGGAGTTATTCAATTTTTTAAAAAAGGTGATATTTAAAAAAAGAACCTTGGAACTGAGCGAGGGAGTTGGCCATGCAGATGTCTGGGAGAAGAGCTTGGAAAGGGACACGCTGGTGCGAAGGCCCTGCAAAGGCAGCATCACTGGCAGCTTCAAGGGGCAGCAAGGGGGCCGGTTAGGCAGAGCAGTGTGAGAGGGGAGGTGAGCAGCAGATGAGGTCAGAGAGGCAAGGGGCTATTAGGTTTTGGATTTTAAATGTTCTCCAAAGGCCCATATGCTAAAGGCTTGGTCACCAGCCTGCGGTGCTATTGGGAGGCGGCTTTGAGAGAAGAGGGAGATGATCTAGTGTCTTTAAAAGAGTATTTTGTCTAATGTGTTAAAAAGAGATAAGAGATACGAGTAGAACAGAAAGATACCATGAGACCAGTGCAGAGATTCAGGCAGGATAAAGTCATTACTCAGATAAGACTGGTAGCAGTAGAGGGGTTATAAGTGATTGTTTTCTGGATATATTTTGAAAGCAGAGATGTGTGCTCAAGAGCCACGTGGAGATGTCGAGGAGATAACGGACGTGGATTTCAGGAGAGAGGTGGTGCCTGGGAGAGCAATCTGGGAGTCTTCGGCATGTAGTGTTCCGAGCCATGAGTCTGGAGGAGAGATCCACAAGGCTCAGGTGTGAGTAAACAAAGAGGACCAGGATCTGAGCTCTGGGATGCATCTCTGTTAAAAAGGGAGGGAGGAGCCAGGCATGGTGGCACAGGGAGGTTGAGACAGGAGGATCGCAGGTCGCAGGTTCATGACCAGCCTCAGCAATTTAGCCAGATCCTGTTTCAAATAAAAAAAAAATTTAAAAAGGGCTGGGGATGTAGCTTAAAGGTAGTAAGTCCCTGGGTTAAATCCCCAGAACCAACTTAAAAAAAGAAAAAGATGAGGGAGAAGTGACAAAGTCTACCGAGGACACTAAGAAGGGGCGACCAATGAGGAGACCAAGAAGGGGGGATGGATACTACTGGACAACCAATGGTTTATGCCACAGCTGAGAAGCTATGGATAGCTCTCCATGCACTTGTTAGGAGTGAGTGAATAAGTTCAGTACAACCCAAAAGGATTTCCTGTGGTTAAATTAGTAGTAGTAGTAGTAGTAGTAGTAGTAACAATAATAATAGTGAAAATTATAAAAATAAAATGAACAACTACAAGTATTCATTGGGCATTTTTTGTTAACCATTGCTTTGTATTTGCACCTTCATTAGCAGGGGAGGAAACTGGAACTTCAAGGGGTCTGGAACTTGCCCATGGTACAGGCTCTTCCATCACACCTCTGACTTGGTTGCTCAGAGGGAGCTGGGGTTTTGGCTAGAGCCTCTCAATTAGACTCTGAAGACGCGAGGTTATGGGGTGTGAGTCTCAATTAGATGAGGTACTTCTGTACAGTGTTTTTCCATTCTTGCCTATTAACTCAAGTGATGGGCCTACATGCTGAGTGCTTGGTTTTTATGTTCAAGTGACGCTGTAGGAGATTTTTTTTAACTTGCCAGTTAATTACTTTGAAAATTCCCCCTAAGTTAGTCGCCAATTAGAACATATTCAACTCATTCTTATGATGATCTCTTAGATTGGTTTCAGTGCCTTTGAAACAGCTGATGATGTTCTTTCATCTGGTGGCAATTACTGATATTCATACTCAATTTTCCCTTTTCTCTGCCTCCTCTTCTAGCTATCCCTTGGTGTTGCCTATGGCAATTTCACTGGAGTGCAGTGACCATTTCTGTTATTATCTGTCTTAGTCCGTTTTCTGCTTCTATAACAGAATAGCACAGAATGGGTATGTTAAAAACAATAGAAGTTTATCTGGAAAATCCAAGATTGAGGGGCTGCATTGGGTGAGGGCCTTCCTGCTGTGTCAACAATTGCAAAGGGCATCGCGTGGGGAGAAGGAGCCCCTTGAGAGAGAGCTGACTGTTAAAACAGCTACTCCTGCGAGAGCTGCATTACCCACTCATGGAGTCCTCCTGACCTAGTCGCCCCTTAGAGGTCCTACCTCCCAGGACTGTCCTGGTAGCAAACACATTTCAACATGAGACTTGTAGGGGGCATTCAAACCATAGCGTTTCCTCTAACTCTAAAGATAACAGTTCCCAGAAAGCAGAATCTGGAAGTTTTCAAAGTGCCTATCACATTTCTCATGCTTCTACGTTTACTCAGCCATCCTAATTTTGAAGTGGTAGGGTCATCCCAAGATTTGGGGCTTTACAAGTTTGGCGGAGAGCAAAATATGGTGCATGACTGAAGAGATTTTTGGAGTGAATGAGGTGAATATTTTATTTATTTATTTATTTATTTATTTATTTATTTAGTGGTCCTAGGGATTGAACTCAGGGGCATTCTACCTCCAAGCTACACCTTAGCCCTATTTTATTTTGAAACAGTGTCTCGCTAAGTTGCTGAGGGTCTCTCAAGGACAGCCTCAGCAACATAGAGAGACTCCCAGCAACCTAGTGAGACCCTGTTTCAAAAACAAAACAAAACAAAAAAATAGAAAGAGCCAGGGGTATAGCTCAGAGGTAGAATGCCCCTGGGTTCAGTCTTTGGTATCACACACACACAAAAAGAAAGTCATAGAGATCAAGCAGAGGTTGTCTTTTAGATTATTCTGCAGAAATGGGCTTCTCATGTGTCCTAATGTACATAACTCTCTGATTAAAGGCCTTAAGAAAAATTTGGCATGAGCTGTCTTAACAAAGGCAAACTCCACTCACATCTGCCAACAGCTGAAAAGCACATTCTTGCGGTAACATCTCTGAATTATAAACAATGCCATAATAACACTTGTAATTTGCTATGTCATCAGCCAGAACGAGAGACAGTTACTGCAAATTGTACTGCTAATATTTGAGAAGGAGAGGTCTAATGTTGCTAAATCTAATTCCTCTGAATTCCTCAGGGCACCGAGCACGTTATAACATTACACTGTGCTCTGAGCGTGTCCTCATTAGGGCTGTGGCTACTGCGTTTTTATTGCTCCCCTGGGAGGTTGGTTGAGTTAAAGCTGCCAGTAAGAAGTCGCATTTTCTGGCCTCCCCTATAGGTCTGTGGCCAGTGATGCACGAAGTGAGGTCACGGCCTTTTGTCTTTGCCACCTCCATGGAAAGTGAAGGCCACTGGGAGTCAGCATGAAGTATGGTGTAGCTACCAAAGAATGTAAATATCTAACAGTCGCAAGAAAATAAGCCACATAAAGGAATGCTACCATAGGGTGAAGATGCTGGAGGGGAGGGCAGTCGGGAGCATTAATGCGTTATGATGCTCCATAGAGGCTGTGTGTTCACGGTTACCATCACTATCGTTTACCGTAATTATTGTTGTGAATGGCTATTGACACTGGGCATGTCAGTGGCTAGGCGCTAGGCACTAGACAAGATGCTTTACATGCATCCTTTGATTCTCCTTGCCAAACTTTATTAAGCTAGGTGCTATTCTGGATCCCATTGTACAGATAAGAGAACTGAGGTTTAGTCACATGGTTAAGAAGAGGCTGAGCTCATTTGAATTCAGATTTATACTGAACCATTGTATTATACTGCCAACTTTGTAGAAAAGTTCCCAACACATAGAAAGGATAAATGTTTGCTTATTACCCTGATTTGATCATTACATATTGAATACATGTATTGAGTTACCACACTGTATCCCCAAAAGATGTACAAATATTATGTCTCAAAAAATCCTGCTAAAATAGTCTATTCTCTCAGCCCTTTCAGTTATTTTCTAGGCACCTGATGTGTATATGCAATTCTTCCTGCTGAAAAGACCTAGAGAGGTTTGTTTCCTGCACTGAGTACTGACTGTCATAGGGAGATTGATAAGTATGTTATATGACATATTTAGGGTGAACGCAAATAGAACATGATACAGATAACTAAGAATAAATGTTAAAGTTTGATACTTTGTTCCCAAAACAAGTGTAATTCACAGGATAGAAGCAATCTAACTTAGCAGCATCATACAAGAAAAAGTTTGGAGAGGAGCCACTGAAGGTGTTAATGGGGTATCAGAAAAACAAGGTTATGGACATGTTTTCTTGGTCTATTCTGGCAAGATCACACTTAGGGTAAAGAGATTAATCTTAAGACTGGGCTTTAAGAATGATACAACCAAAACAGAGACCCTTCATGGGAGAAGGAATTGGGTCAAGAAAGACCCAAATCTATGCCACAAGAAGAATGCTTAAAAAATATGGGAAACCCTGAGGACCTGAGAAGATTCAACAGACAATCCCTCAAGAGCAAGTTTATTACTCCATTCTCTGTGCTTGAGTATGGCAAAAGTTTCCATGTATCAGCAGAGCATGGTGGCACATACCTGTAATCCCAGTACTTGGAAGGCTGAGACAAGAGGATCACAGGTTCGAGGCCAGCCTCAGCAACTTAGCAAGGCCCTCAGCAACTTAGTGAGACACTGTTTCAAAATTAAAAAAAAAAATAAAAAGTGCTGGGGGTGTAGCTCAGAGGTGCAATGCCCTTGGGTTCAATCCCCAGAAACACACACACACACACACACACACACACACACACACAGAGTTTCCATGTGTCATCTTCAGTGTTTTAGTTTTAGTTCAATTAATTCTAAAATTGTCCTATTTTTTGAAACTGTACAAGTTCATGCCTTCCTCTTTTTTTTTTTTTTTTTTTGCGGTACCGGGGATTGAACGCAGGGGCGTTCTACCTCCGCGCTACGCCCCTGGCCCTATTTTTTTTTATACTTTATTTTGAAACCAGGTCTCACGAAGTTGGGGAGGGCCTCACTAAGTAGAGAGAGCGCGA
>PVJS01039909.1:10000-18690 GCA_004027185.1 Glis glis | reverse complement strand
GATTGAACCCAGGGGCATTCTACCTCTGAGCTACACCCCCAGCCCTATTTTTTATTCTTTTTTTTCGCGGTACAGGGGATTGAACCCAGGGGCGTTCTACCTCCGCGCTACACCCCCGGCCCTATTTTTTTATACTTTATTTTGAAACTGGTTTCACGAAGTTGCGGAGGGCCTCACTAAGTAGAGAGAGAGAGAGAGCTGAGGCTGGCCGCGAACCTGGATCCTCTGGTCTCCGCCTCCCAAAGTACTGGGATTGTAAGCATGCACCACCACGCCCGGCTTATTCTTTATTTTGAAACAGGGTCTCACTAAGTTGTGGAGGGCCTCACTAAGTAGCTGAGGCTGGCTGTGAACCCGTATCCTCCTGTCTCAGCCTCCCAGGTACTGGGATTACAAGCGTGTGCCACCACACCCAGCTTAAGAAATTTATTTTAATAAAAAATTAAAAATGTCTTCCATCAGCTGGGTGTGGTGGCATACACCTATAATCCCAGTACTTGGGAGGCAGAGACAGGAGGATTGCAGGTTTGAGGCCAGTATCAGCTACTTAGCGAGACTCTGTTTCAAGAAAAAAAAAAAGCCGGGCGTGGTGGCGCACGCTTGTAATCCCAGTACTTTGGGAGGCGGAGACGGGAGGATCTGGGTTCGCAGCCAGCCTCAGCTCTCTCTGTCTCTCTCTCTCTCTGTCTCTCTCTCTCTCTACTTAGTGAGACCTCCGCAACTTCGTGAGACCTGGTTTCAAAATAAAGTATAAAAAATAGGGCCGGGGGTGTAGCGCGGAGGTAGAACACCCCTGCATTCAATCCCTGGTACCGCAAAAAAAAAAAAAAAGGGCCTGGGGGTGTAGCTCAGAGGTAGAATTCCCTGGGTTCAATCCCCAGTACCACCAAAAAAAATCTTCCATCAGATTCATATTATATATAAAGATGACAAAAGGGCATTGAGGTCCTTTTCTGGCTCTGCATTCAAGTTGTTTTCATAATGAGGTCTGTCTTTGAAAATGGAATTTGTACAAGCTTGGACAAAAAAAAAAGGACACTCTGAGCTGGGCATGGTGGCGCACACTTGTAATCCCAGTACTTGGGAGGCTGAGACAGGAGGATCCGGGTTCGCAGCCAGCCTCAGCTACTTAGTGAGGCCTTCTGCAACTTAGTGAGACCCTGTTTCAAAATAAAGAATAAAAAATAGGGCTGGGGGTATAGCTCGGAGGTAGAATGCTCCTGGGTTCAATCCCTAGTACTGCAAAAAAAAAAAAATTCATAGACAGAAAATAGAATGGTTGTCACCAGGGGCTGGGGATAGGGGGAAATGGGGAATTTTCATTTAATGGGTACAGAGTTTCTGTTTGGGAAGATGAAAAAGTTCTGGAGATGAATAGCAGTCATAGTTGCACAACAATGCAAATATACAGATATAAATGTACACAGAGAAGTACTGTACACAGACCAGTACAGACATATGGTTAAAATGGTAAATTTCACAGTATATGTGTATGTATATGTGTGTGTGTGTGTGTGTGTGTGTGTGTGTGTGTGTGTGTGTGTACATTTCTTTATTTAGATGGAGACTCCCTCAGTTCCCTGGCTGGCCTCTAACTCACGATTCTCCTTCCTCAGCCTCTGGAGTAGCTGGAAAAAAGACATGCACCACACCTAGCTTAATGCATATTTAACACACATCCACTCACAGGAATTTCTAGGATGCTCCCAGTGAGAACAATCAGCTGCACTTTTCTCCAACAGTCTCCAAAATGCAACTGTTCTATCTTCAGCCAATTAAATTCTGTCTTTAATAGGGCACAGAGTAAAGGTCTTGCATAGTCTCATATACATGAAGACAGTAAAAGTGCTGTGTGGTGAAAACTATGAGAGTATTGTCATAGTGCTTATGACATGGAGCAGCTCAGCTATATAACTCATGTTCCTTTTTTTATTCACACTTTATATTTTCACTTTTAAATTATTTTAATTGTGCATATTTATGAGGTATCGTGTGATAATTCAATACATGTATACAGTGTGTAATGATCATTAGGTTGATTAGCGTTCAATAGAAACAGTGAAGCAGGGCATGGTGGCACACGCCTGTAATCCCAATACTTGGGAGGCTGAGACAGGAGGATCACAGGTTCAAGGACAGCCTCAGCAAGTAGTAAGACTCTCATCAACCTAGCAAGACCCTGTTTCAAAATAAAATAAAAATAGGGCTGGGGCTGTACCTCAGAAGTAGAATGCCCCGGGTTCCACCCCCAATGCCACACACACACAAAAAAAAAAAAAAAAAAGAAGAAGAAAGACTGAAAGATAGGCATTTTCATCATTTTTCAGATGAAGAAACTGAGGCTCACTCAGAAAGGTAGCATGCTCAAGGGCTCAAGGGCACATTACTGCTAGATGATGAATCACTGATTGCAAACTAGACTTGTACTGCTCCAAAATCCTTATTTTTACCCAGTACCTGATATTCTGCCTGTTTGGGAAATAATACTTTAAGAAGTCCAAGCAAAGACAGGTAGAAAGGGCCATGCACAGAACGTAGGTATTTTCATAATCATCTAGGTTCATAGGATAGGTCGACACCTTCTTTAAGAAGGATCTTAGAGGCGGGTGCGCGCCTGTGATTCCTAGCTACTCGGGAGGCTAGGGCAGGAGGATGGCAAGTTCGAGGCCAACCTGGGCAACTTAGTGAGATTCTGTCTCAAAATAAAAAAGGCTGAGAGCGTAGCTCAGTGATAGAGCGTTTGCCTATCACGTGAAAGCCCTGAGTTCAAGTCCCACCACTTAAAAAAAAAAGGCGGGGGCGATGTCTTAGAGATTCAGCACAAGATCTGAAAAATTCCAGGCGACAGAGCCCAGCCAGCGCAAAGGCCCAAGGTAAAAATGACAGATACGTCACAGGCGCCCCTGGGTGAAATGATGAACCCCCACCCAAAGTCCTCGGAACTCACTCAAACCAAAACTTTAAGCCCCTCCACGCGTCCCTGCCCCCAGGGCGTCCAGAACCGCGCTGGAGACCCTGGGTCCAGACACAGGCCTCAGCCTCTCCGGCCTCAAGGACTGGCTGGGGGTCATCAATCAGGTACCTGATACCCTCTGTGGTATTCTGGGGTCAGGCCAGAGTAGGGGTACTAAGCGATGGGCTCCCCTGCTCCTGCTCACCTACCGCAATCGCCTGCCAGCAGCCCGCAAACGCTCAGCTCAGGTCTGTGCTGGCAGCCCGGAAGACAGAGGGAGGGGCGGAGTCTCTAAGTGACGGAGCCCAGAAGTCCTCCAATTACGGTCCGGCCCTGCGACGTTCTGCGAGTCGATTGGTCTAGTGGACCTCGTGAGGCAGCAAGGAAGCAAGCGAGGGAAGCAGTGGGCGGGACCATGGTTGCCGGGAAACGGCGGAGTCAGGTGCCCTAGCCCTGGCCCGGAGTGGGGCTGATTCCTCTGACTGGGAAGTCCAGTCTTCCAGACCTTTGACTCTTCTTGGTCCCCTGAGCAAGTTCACTCCCAGGCAGTTCTCCGGGCGGGTGTTTGTCTTCTTTACCCTATTTGCTACCCAAGATAGAGAGCATAAGTGGCTTCTTTCTTTACTGTCACAGCAGACCTATGCCCAGCTCACAGTTACGAGGCTTTCCCTCGTTCAGTTAGTCAAAGATGCAAAGCTCCTTCTGTGTTCTAGGCATTGTGTTAGGTCTGAATTCAAGAGTTGATATGGGTTCCAGAGGTCCTTACAGCTTCCAGGAGGGGGTTCGCCATGGAGGCTGACAAGTTTGGGCGTGGTGGCGTTCGTTAGTAATCACAGTACTTGGGAGGCTGAGACAGGAAGATCGGGTTTATGGCCAGCCTCAGCTACTTAGTGAGGCCCTCCGCAACTTAGTGAGACCCTGTTTCAAAATCAAGAATAAAAAATAGGGCTGGGGGTGTAGCTTGGAGGTAGAATGCCCCTGGGTTCAATCCCCAGTACCACACACACAAAGAAATGACCTATCATATCCTTCAGGGGATATCTGTACCATTTATTGAGTTACAACCCTTCCCTGTCCCCAATTTTCTGGGTTGTTATTGTCTCCAGAAGAAACATGTGATGAAAGATATCAGCCAACCATCAGTAGAAGTAACATGGCTGAGAATATTCTTTCTACATATGTCTGAATCCCATCAATGTGCCTATGGTAGTAACAACTACCACCATGTGAAAGTACCACCACAAGGAACTCTGTTGTCTATATTTATAACCATTCTTAGACTATGCAAGCAAAAGAAATGGAAAGCAAGAAGGTTAGAAAACAAAGGAGCAAAAATAGACAAGATTTCGGCAGTGCTTATTCATAGAAAAAGAGACATGAATCTGGCAGTATCTGATTTACAGAAAGGGGCACTGGAGTAGGTTTATGAGTGCTTCATTAAGATACTCCATGGTTTCATGATTTACTTAAGCTCTTTTCTTAGATTTCATGCTCACCAAACTCTCAATTTCAAATTTGACCTCTCAGGTACCCACTTAGTTACACCCCTAGCCCTTCTAAGGTATCTTGATGTCAGGATGAAGGTGCCTTTGTGGGCACAAATAGCCCAGTTGTATATGTTGGTTGTATATGTTGTATATGTTGGTTTGTTGTTTTTGTGGTATTGGGGATTGAACCCAAAGGTATTCTACCACTAAGCTACGCCCCCCCAGCCCTACTTTTTTATTTCTATTTTGAAACAGGGTTTTCACTAGGTTGATGAGAGTCTCACTACTTGCTGAGACGATCCTCGAACCTGTGATCCTCCTGTCTCAGCCTCCCAAGTACTAGGATTACAGGCATGCACCATCAGGCCCAGCTAGACTTATAGTTGTAAATTAACAAATTGGCACCCTACCACTTTACCCATGTCCTCTGAGTCTGATTCATATGTGCATGAACAAATCCAAAAGAGATCTTGGACTTAGAAAGCTAAACCCAAGCTGGGCATGGTGGCTCACGCTTGTAATTCCAGTACTTGGGAGGCTGAGACAGGAAGATCTGAGTTCACGGCCAGCCTCAGCTACTTAGACCCTCTGCAACTTAGTGAGACCCTGTTTCAAAATAAAGAATAAAAAATAGGGCTGGGGGCGTAGCTCGGAGGTAGAATGTCCCTGGGTTCAATCTCTAGTACTGCAAAAAAATAAAAATAAAAATAAAGAAAGCTAAACCCAAAAGCAATTGTGGTTTCCCCTTCCTCAAAGACTGCTTCACACTGGAATCCATGTGAGGCCATTCAGCAGCCTTCTATCTCAGACTCTGCTTTACTGCAATGTGAGTAATATTAATATGTTTTGTTTAATTTGGTGGTATTGGGGATTGAACCCAGGGACAGTCTACCACTGAGTTACATCCCCAGCCCTTTTTTGTTCTTTATTTTGAAACAGGATCTCTCTAAGTTACCATGCTCTGGCCTCAAACCCATGATCTTCCTGTCTCAGCCTCCTAAATACTGGGATTACAGGCATGTGCCACCACACCCAACTGCATTAATATGTTTTAAAATGTCTCCTCAAGCAAGGCGTTGTGGTGCATGCTTGTAATCCCAGTTCTTGGGAAACTGAGACCAGAGGATCTGGGTTCGCCGCCAGCCTCAGCTACTTAGTGAGACCCTCTGCTAATTAGTGAGGCCGTGTTTCAAAATGAAGAATAAAAAATTGGGCTGGGGGTGTAGCTCGGAGGTAGAATGCCCCTGGGTTCAATCCCCAGTACTGCAAAAATAAATAAATAAATAAAACATGGGCTGGGGGTGTAGCTCCGAGGTAGAATGCCTCTGAGTCTAATCCCCAGTACCACATACGCATACACAAAAGTATACAATACACGGATCCCTGCAGGCCTGTAATCACAGTACTTAGGAAGCTGAAAAGGGAGGATGGCAGGTTACCCAGTGTGCAATAATTTGAGACCCTGTTTCAAAATAAGAAGGGCTGGGGGGTGTAGCTCAGAGGTAAAATGCCCCTGTACCATCACCACTACAACAACAAAAAAGGTATGCAGTACCCATATATGGCTTCTAGTATGTTCATAGAGTTTAGCAATCTTCATACTTTTTTTTTTTGAAACCGGGTCTCACAAAGTTGCAGAGGGCCTCACTAGGTAGAGAGAGAGAGACAGGGAAAGAGAGAGAGAGAGAGAGAGAGAGAGAGAGAGCTGAGGCTGGCCACGAACCCGGATCCTCCGGTCTCCGCCTCCCAAAGTACTGGGATTACAAGCGTGCGCCACCACACCCGGCACTAGCAATCTTCATTCTAGTTGGGTTTTGTTGTTGTTTTGTTTTAACTAAAGCTCCTGTCAAGCATTTCTCGAGACCCAGTGGAATGTACACGATCAACTCCTGCCATGGCTTTTACACAGAGCAATCCCAAATACTCCCTTTATGAAATGTCATCAGATTTCCCTGGTTGGAGGATTTGGGGCACCTTTTGGTGAGACATCCGCAGTCTCTCTCAAGTCGTCGCCACCACTCACTCATTCCCTCGCTCAATCGCAGGCCCCGCCTCAGCACAGGGCTGCTCACCGATTGGCTAGTGACGAGTGACGCCATCACATCGCGACCCGGGAGCGGCGGCCGCGCGGCTATGTGTCTGGGTAGCTGCAGGTGGTTAGCCGCTCTAGTGCAGCAGCGCTTCGACCTCCGGCCTCTCAGCTTTGCCTGGACTTGGGGTAGCTGTAGGGGCCCGATGGCGGAAACACTGTCGACCCGAGCCGAAGCCGCAGGCGAGCTGAGGGCTCCTGCTCAGCAAAATGGAGACGCTGGTAACGATGTGCAGGCTGATCCGCTTCCAGGGCTCTCTGAGCTGGCGGGCCGGGTAATGGAGCCGGCCCCTGGAAGCGGGGAGCAGACCTCAGGAGGCAAGGAGAAGGCGTCAGCTCTAGCCCCGGACCCAGGCAAGCAGAAGAAGCGGCGGGGCGCCACCGGGGAGCGCATTGTGCCGCCCCCAAAGAAGCGGCGGACTGGAGTCAGTTTCGGCGATGAGCACTTTGCAGAAACCAGCTACTACTTCGAGGGCGGCCTGCGCAAGGTGCGGCCTTATTACTTTGACTTCCAAACCTACTGCAAAGGCCGCTGGGTGGGCCACAGCTTGCTGCACGTCTTCAGCACCGAGTTCCGAGCCCAGCCGCTCGCATACTATGAAGCCGCTGTCCGGGCTGGCCGCCTGCGCCTCAACGAGGAGCCAGTACAAGACCTCAGCGTCGTTCTCAAGGTGGAGTCCTAATGGGGCTGGCCAGAAACGGGCAAGGAAAGGAGGCAGGGTTTGGGTTTTTTTTTTTTCAGACTTAGTAGCGCATAGGTGCTGGAGTAAAATTATGGTAATTCAGAAGCGTTCTTGGTTTTGCTTGGAACATTCTTTTAGCCATAAGTAGACAGGCTCTCAGTGCTTCATATCTCAGCCTGTTTATCCTTCCCATCAAAGTGGCTTCCTTGTTTCCAAGGGACACAGTTCCTTTTATGTACTGCTTGCCGCAAGGGCACTGCTCACCTACCCTGCATCGTTGAGCTCTGTACAAATAGTAATAATAGGAGCTGTTGCTTATGTCTTCTGCGTGTTGGACACAAAGTAAAACATTTTTGGTACTTTAACGTTTAGTTCTAGTGACAACCTTGGGGAGTAGGTTGCCACCATTTTACTTGTGAGAAAACTGAGGGAACACAGAGATAATGCAATAGTACAACTTCCAATGCCTGTGTTCATATAGCTACTACTTAAACTATTTATCATATAGCCTGATAGGTGATAGCATTGTGGGATGTCAGGGAAAGACTAGAATTATCTAGCTGGGTGCTTTGACCCCTTCTTTAATATTTTGTCACATCAGCCGGGAGTCATGGTGCTCACTTGTAATCCCAGTACATGGGAGGCTGAGACAGGATAGCAAGTTAGAGGCCAGCCTCAGCAACTTAGTGAGGCCCTTCGCAATTTAGTGAGACAGTGTTTCAAAATAAAAGAATAAAATAGGGCTGGGGGTGTACCTCAGATGCCCCTGGGTTCCATCCCCAGTACCAAAAAAAAAAAAAAATCTGTCAAATCCAAGAGTTATCAGACTCCCCTGTGAGTAATACTGGTTCATCATGGTTGTAAGGAGAGACAAGACAATTTCAGAATTTGGGAACTTCCTCTCCAATCCCAATTTTGAGAAACACAGGTCTGATCTAATCTCTCATATATATATGTGTGTGTGTGTGTGTGTGTGTGTGTGTATACATACATATATACACATATATATGTATATATATTTTTTATTTTTATTTTTTGCAGTACTGGGGATAATCTGTCTTTGGCACTTTTTTTTTTGGTGGTACTGGGGATTGAACCCAGGGGCATTCTACCTCTGGGCTACACCCCCAGCCCTATTTTTTATTCTTTATTTTGAAACAGGGCCTCACTAAGTAGCTGAGGCTGGCCGCGAACCCGCAATCCTCCTGTCTCAGCCTCCCAAATACTGGGATTACAAGTGTGAGCCACCACGCCTGGTTCATATTTTATATTTAAGAAAACAGAGGCCCAGAGATACTGACTTTCCCAAGAACATGTAATGAACCTGTGGCAAATCCAGGCTATGACCTATGGTCTTGATGTTGTTTGTTCAAGGTCATGATAAGTGATGATTCATAGAGGTTCTTCATTCATTTAAAAAAATTTGAGCCGGGCATGGTGGCACATGCCTATTATTCCAGCACTTGCAAGGCTGAGAC
>PVJS01039909.1:0-7500 GCA_004027185.1 Glis glis | reverse complement strand
TCATGGCCAGCCTCAGCTACTTAGTGAGGCCCTCTGCAACTTAGTGAGACTCTGTTTCAAAAATAAAAGAATAAAAAATCGGGCTGGTGGTGTAGCTCAGAGCTAGAATGCCCCTGGGTTCAATCCCCAGTTCAGCCAAAAAAATAAATAAAATAAAATAGGGCTGGGGGTATATAGCTCAGAGGTCGAATGCCCCTGGGTTCAATCCCCAGTAACCCCCCAAAAAATTAGGGGGACTGGGGGTGTAGATAAGTGGTAGAGTGTTTGCTTAGCTTGTGTGAGGCCCCAGGTTTGATCCTCAGCACCACAAAAAAAAAAAAAAATTGGGGGAGAGCCTGTTTGGTGGAAAGATTCTGGATGATGCTAGAAGAGGCTTGCGTAGAAGAGTTTACAGGTAGTGACTGTGGTCTTAAGACCTAAAATTCTGAGTGTGGATCTGGATCATAATACATTTATTAAGTGCATGGTCTGCATTCATTCATTGAATGCATGCCAGGCTTAATACCAAGCCCATTAGAGCCTAATTTACTGAAAGCTTATAACAGCCCTGCAGCCCTGTGAGGTAAATGTTTTTCTAATCTCACGTTTTCTAGATGCATTAATGTGATTTATTTATTTGTTTATTGGTACTGGGGATTGAACCCAGGGGCATTCTACTTCCAAGCTACACCCCCATCCCTATTTTATTTTATTTTATTTTATTTTATTTTATTTTATTTTTTTGCAGTACTGGGGATGGAACCCAGGGGCTTCTACCTCCAAGCTACACCCCCAGCCCTATTTTTTATTCTTTATTTTGAAACAGGGTCTCACTAAGTTGCAGAGGGCCTCACTAAGTAACTGAAGCTGGCCGTGAACCTGTGATCCTCCTATCTCAGCCTCCCAAGATCTGGGATTACAAGTGTGAGCCACCATGCCCAGCTTTATAGTTTGAAACAGGGTCTCACTAGGTTGATGAGAGTCTCACTACTTGCTGAGACTGTCCTCAATCCTGAGATCCTCCTTTCTCAGCCTCCCAAGTACTGGGATTACAAGCGTGCGCCACCACACCCAGCTCATTAATGTGATTTAAAGAGGTTAAATAATGCACCAAGGATCACAAAACTGGCAAGTGGTGGAGCTGGGTTTTGAGTCCTCTCCTCTGATACTGGTGCATTCCTGTCACTCCTCAGAGGCTTTGGATTCCTTTAAGTTTAGAATTTGTGCTGACTTCTCCCTCTTCTCTCCTGGGTAGCTGGAGAAGGAGTACGTATGCCGAGTGGAAGGGGAGTTCCCTGCTAAGGAGGTGACCTGCAAGGAACCTGTCTTAGTGGTGTCTTACAAGGTAGGGGTCTGCCGTGTAGATCCCCGGGGCAAGCCTTGTGAGACTGTGTTCCAGAGACTGAGCTACAATGGCCGCTCCAGTGTGGTACGGTGCTGGCCACTCACAGGCCGTACCCACCAGATCCGAGTCCACCTCCAGTTCCTGGGCCACCCCATCCTCAATGACCCCATCTACAATTCAGTGGCCTGGGGTCCCTCTCGAGGCCGGGGTGGCCATATTCCCAAGACGGATGAGGAACTGCTTCGGGACCTGGTGGCAGAGCACCAAGCCAAACAAAGCCTGGATGTGCTAGATCTCTGTGAGGGTGACGTGTCCTCAGGACTCACAGACTCTGCAGCCCCCTCCTCAGAGTTGGCCAAGGACAGCCTGGAAGAGCTGGCCACAGCTTCCCAGAAGATGGATGGAGCAGTTGAGGCAGCCCCTCGGGATCTGGACACAGTGGCCTTGGCACCAGGGAAGGCAGGTGAAACAGATGTTAGGAATCAAGAGACGGATCCGCTCTGTGCAGAGTGCCGGCTGCTGCGACAGGATCCCTTGCCCCAGGACCTTGTGATGTTCCTGCATGCCCTCCGCTATAAAGGGCCAGACTTTGAATATGTTTCACCCATGCCAGCCTGGGCACAGGATGACTGGCAAGACTGAGGGCTGTGACCAAGGAAGGAGTTGCTTCTTGGGTTGGGGCAGGGGCAGGCCATGGGGCAGGGGTGGATCCCATGGGCTGTTACTCAGGGTTTCTACAAGAGAGGTTGGGCTCTAAAGGGATCACACTTGATACCTCTTTGCATCTTCCTCTAGCTAGAGTCTAGGAAGTTTTTGGTTTGTAAATATATTCCTTTTCTAAAACCTTGTATGTATGGTTTTCTTTCTGCTATTTATTTATTTTCTTAAATCAAGGTAAAATTCACATAACAAAATTAATCACTTTAAAATATACAGTTTGGTGGCATTTAGTATATTCACAGTGTTGTGCAACCCTAAACTTTTTTTTTGTAGTCCTGGGAATTGAACCCAGGGGCATTCTACCTCTGAGCTATACCCCCAGCCCTGTTTTATTTTTTATTTTGAAACAGGGTGAGAGTTGCTGAGGGCCTCACTAAGTTGCTGAATCTGGCTTTGAACCTGTGATCGTCCTGTCTCAGCCTCCCAAGTACTGGGATTACAGGTATGTGCCACCATGCCTGGCTGATACATAAATTTATATGTAGTTTTTAAATAAAAATTGGATAAAATTTTTCATGGCATGGAAATTGTTCTGCAACTTTTTTTTCCTAGGACATTTTTTATTTTGGCGGTACCGGGGATTGAACCCAGGGACATTCTACCTCCGAGCTACACCCCCAGCCCTATTTTTATTCTTTATTTTGAAACAGGGTCTCACTAAGTTGCGGAGGGCCTCACTAAGTAGCTGAGGCTGGCCACGAACCTGTGATCCTTCTGTCTCAGCCTCCCAAGTACTGGGATTACAAGCATGCGCCACCACGCCCGGCTCTAGGACATATTTTTTTAATTAGCTGCATTGTGTTTTGTTGTGTGACTATACCATAATTTAATCCATCCTGTCGGTGGAATTTTAGGTGTTTGCAGTGATGGCTTACTCTTACACAGTAGTGAACTTCATAAAATTATATTCTTCTACACTTGTATCAGTGTTTCAACAATTTTGTAATTATGGAGTCAAAAAGATACCAATTTACATTCTGTTTATAGTGTGAGAGGCAAAGGCAACTGAATGTAGTGACAGCTGGTCAGTCAGCTGCATTTTCAAGGTTGGCTTTGATTCAACCCTGGGCTGTAACTGGGTTTTTTGGAATACTGTGTGTCTTCATGGAAGACCTAGACTCGCCTGAGTCAATCTTGCTCTGAAAGATTTAGAGAAAATGAGCTCATTTCAGAGCCTCTTTGGGCTTTTGATCACTGGTCCTTAGGACTCAGATTTTCTTTTTTTTTTTTTTTTTTTTTTGTGGTACTAGGGATTGAACCCAGGGGCATTCTACCTCCAAGCTACACCCCCAGCCCCATTTTTTGTTCTTTATTTTGAAATGGTCTCACTAAGTTGCGGAGGGCCTCACTAAGTAGCTGAGGCTGGCCGCGAACCTAGATCCTCCGGTCTCAGCCTCCCAAAGTACTGGTATTACAAGTGTGCGCCACCATGCCCGGCTCTCCATTTACTTTCTTTTCGTGTGAAGCTTTAAAAACTGCAGTGTTTCTAGTGGGCATAGTGGCGCATGCCTGTAATCCCAGTACTTGGGAAGCTGAGACAGGAGGATTGCAGGTTTGAGGCCAGCCTCATCAACTTAGCAGGGCCCTCAGCAACTTAGCAAGACCCTGTTTCAAAATAAAAAATAAAGCCGGGTATTGTGTTGCATGCTTGTAATCCCAGTACTTGAGAGGCTGAGACAGGCTGAGACAGGCTGAGGTAGAATGCCCCAGTACCGCCAAAAAAAAAAAAAAAAAAAAGTTGACCAATCCCCAGCAGTACAAAAAAAGGAAAAAAAAGGTTGAATGAAAGAAGTCGGGTGTGGTGGCGCAATACCTGCAATCCCAGTACTTGGGAGACTGGGACAGGAGGATCGCAGGTTTACGGCCAGCCTCAGCAACTTAGCAAGGCCCTCAAGTTAGTGAGACCCTGTTTCAAAATTTAAAAAAATAGGGCTGGTGATATAGCTCAGAGGTAGAATGCTCCTGGATTCAATCCCCAGCACCACACACACACACACGCACACACACACACAGATAAATACATACAATATAATTCCATTTATAAAAAATTTAAAAATAGACAAGACAACATTTAGGGATATATACATACATATTTGGAAAGAAAAGCAAGAGGACTATTAAAACAAAATTCAGCCGGGCGTGGTGGCGCACTCTTGTAATCCCAGTACTTGGGAGGCTGAGACCAGAGGATCCGGGTTCGTGGCTAGCCTCAGCTACTTAGTGAGGCCTCTGCAACTTCGTGAGACCCGGTTTCAAAATAAAGTATAAAAAAAATAGGGCCGGGGATGTAGCTCGGAGGTAGAAAGCCCCTGGGTTCAATCCCTGGTACTGCAAGAAATAAAAAAATTCAAGAAAGTAGTTAGGTCTTTGGTGGAGGGTGCCAGTAAGAAGGGTCATTTTCACCAGAGACGAGAAGAGCACACCATACATTTGGTATTTCAGAGACTATCATGATAAACAATGCATAATAATTTGCAACAGTGACTAGCCACTTCAGTGTGCTTTAGGTTCACATAGTACTCCAACATGGAATGGAAGGATCTAAAGCAGTTCATGGCTTTAGAATTCCAGATCTGGCATACTCTCAGACACAAAGATAGCCCCATGTGTTCCCTCTCCTCCCTTCCTCCCTCCTCCTCTGCCCCTTCCTTCCTTCCTTCCTTCCTTCCTTCCTTCCTTCCTTCCTTCCTTCCTCTCTTTTTTTCTGTCTGTCTGTCTCTTTCATCTTTTTGGTACTGGGGAATGAACCCAGGGGTATTCTACCTCTGAGCTACACCCCCAGTCCCATTTTATTTTATTTATTTATTTTTATTGGTGCATTGTAATGCATCTTGATGGGTTTCAGGGTGGTAGAAATATACATGCACACATGGGTCAATTAGCTCACCCCCAATTCCCTCCGCCATTCCCTCCACCTTCCCTCCTTCTCGTGCTCAGCATAGTAGTTGACTTTGATAAGTTTGTGTATGTACATCCTGCGCATTAGGGTGTTTCCCTCCCCCCCATCTCCCTTAGTTAGGTCACCTCCTTTACTCATCTAAGGTTTTCTCTCTCTTTGGAGTCCCTCTTATGCCCTATTCACTCTAGCTTCTGCAAATTAGGGACAGCATCTTTTCACTTTTTGTGACTGACTAATCTCACTTAGCATAATTCCATCCATTTCCCTGCAAATGACGTAATTTTGTTCTCCATTTTATTTTTTATTTTTTAGGTACCTGGGATTGAACCCAGGGGCATTCTACTTCCAAGCTACACTCCCAACTCTATTTTAGTTTTTATTTTAAAACAGGGTCTTCCTAGGTTGCTGAAGGTCTCACTAAATTGCTGAGGTTGGCCTTGGACCCACAATCCTCCTGTCTCAGCCTCCCAAGTACTCTGGGATTACAGGTGTGTGCCACTACACCCAGCTACATTGCATTTTCTATTTTTGTTTTTTTTTTTGGTGTGTGTGTGTGTAGTCAGGGGATGGAACCCAGGGGCATTCTACCTCAGAGCTACACCCCCAGCCCTATTTTATTCTTTTATTTTGAAACAGGGTCTCCCTAAGTTGCAGAGGGCGTCACTAAATCGCTGAGGCTGGCCGCAAACCTGTGATCCTCCTGTCTCAGCCTCGCAAGTACTGGGATTACAAGCGTGTGCGACCACACCTGGCTACATTGCATTTTCTAACACTTCCTTATCATAGTATCTACACACAAGGTTTTTGAAAATATTTCAATAATTCAAGTAAATAATAAATGATGCAAATATTCTGGTTCTTTTTTCTTTTTTTTGTGTGTGTATGGTACTGGGGATTGAACCCAGAGGCACTCTACCTTCAAGCTACACTCCCAGCCCTATTTTATTTTTTATTTGGAAACAGGGTCTCACTAGGTTGATGAGAGTCTCACCAGTTGCCGAGGTTCTCCTCGAACCTGCGATCCTCCTGTCTCAGCCTCTCAAGTACTGGGATTACAGGCATGCGCCACCACACTTGGCTATCTGGTTATTTTTTCTTATAAGCTTTCCAACATTCTAAATATTGAGGTTCCAAAAGTTAAGTAGGTTAAGAATATTTCTTTTTTTTATAGCCAGGCATAGTGGTGCATGCCTGTAATCTCAGTATTTGGGGAGCTGAGACAGGAAGATTGCAGGTTCAAAGACAGCCTCAACAATGTAACAAGTCTCTCAGCAACCTAGAAAGACCCTATTTCTTTTTTTGTGTTTTTTTTTTTTTTTGCGGTACTGGGGATTGAACCCAGGGGCATTCTACCTCCGAGCTACACCCCCAGCCCTATTTTTTGTTCTTTATTTTATAACAGGGTCTCACTAAGTTGTGGAGGGCCTCACTAAGTAGCTGAGGCTGGCTGCAAACCGGATCTTCTGGTGTCAGCCTTCCAAGTACTGAGGTTACAAGCGTGCGCCACCATGCCCAGCTGAAAGACCCTATTTCAAAACAAAAAAATAAAAAGGGTGTAGCTTGGAGGTAGAATGCTCCTGGATTCAATTCCCAGTACCACAAAAGAGGGAGGGAGGGAGGGAGAGAAAGAGAGAGAGAGAGAGAAAACAACCTAGTGAGACCCTGTTTCAAAAAAAAATAAAAAGGACTGGGATGTAGCTCAGAGATAGGACACCCCTGGGTTCAATCCCAAGTACCAAAAAAAAACCCCCAAAAAAACAACAACAACAAAAAAACGAATCCCCAGTACCACAAACAAAAAATATTCTATTTTTTTTGGTACTGGGGATTGAACCCAGGGACCTCTGACACTCTCAGCCCTTTTTTTGGCGGTACCGGGGATTGAACTCAGGGGCATTCTACCTCTGGGCTACACCCCCAGCCCTATATTTTATTCTTTATTTTGAAACAGAGTCTCACTAATTTGCAGAGGGCCTCACTAAGTAGCTGAGGCTGGCTGCGAACCCAGATCCTGTGGTCTCAGCCTCCCAAGTATTGGGCCCCCAGCCCTTGTTTGTTTTGAAACAGTCTTCAACTCATATTCTCCTGTATTAGCTTCTCAAGTACTGAGATCACAGGTGTGTGCCACTGCACCCAGCTGGAATATCTTGGTAATGTATTTGTGCAAGGGTTCTTTCTTGTTTTCTCGAGATTGAGGGACTCTGCAGTAATTTAGGATAGTATTTGTGAGAAATAATACTGGTGTTGAGGGAGAATAATTTCTGTGAACTGAAGTCTGTTGATGAATTTTGGAGGGTGATGCAGATCTTTTCAAAAGTTGTAACCAAGCCAGGCATGGTGGCACACACCTTACTCCCAGTACTTGGGAGGCTGAGACAGGAGCATCACAGGTTCAAAGGGAGCCTTTGTAACTTAGTGAGGCTCTCAGCAACTTAGCGAGACCCTGTTTCCAAATAAAAATAAAATAAAATAGGGCTGGGGGTATAGCCTGGAGCCAGTATCACACACACACACACACACACACACACACACACAAAAGCCGGGCGTGGTGGCACAT
>PVJS01039908.1:0-18687 GCA_004027185.1 Glis glis | reverse complement strand
TCTCTCTCTCTCTCACACACACACACACACACACACACACACACACACACATACACACTGAAAAATCTGACAGATCATAGCACTGAAGTACTCCCTCCATTCTTCACCGCCCCCCTTCCGTACTAGAGATTGAGCCCAGGGGCATTCTACCTCTGAGCTACACCCCCAGCCCTATTTTACTTTTATTTTGAAACAGAGGCTCACTAAATTGCTGAGAGTCTTGCTAAATTTTTGAGGCTGGCCTGGAACCTGCAATCCTCCTGTCTCAGCCTCCCAAGTACTGGAATTACAGGTGTGTGCCGCCACGCCAGGCTCCTTACATACTTAAAATGGGAACGGACATCGCCTCTAGTTTTGTTTGGAGAACGAGCCATGGCATAACTTCAGCAGCAACACTGCAGCTCCCACAGTCCTCCGACCGCGAGCCTCCCCTACCACGTGGAGCCTTTCCCCAAGCTGCCATTTTCATTTTGTTAACGTATTACAGTAGCTTGAATTCATACTTTTCACTTTAAACCTCTTACAAAATGTCTCAAAAGATCCTTCTAAATATCAAATAATTATCCCCCAGTTTTAGCTTATTTGCTCTTCTCTCCATTCCAATATTTGCCTCATTCCCTCTCATTTCCTTCTTTACCCTGCAAGGAAAATGACCTTTTATTTTATTTTATTTTATTAATTAATTAACTAATTTATTTATTTATTTATTTATTGTGGTACTGGGAATTGAACCCAGAGGCATTCTACCTCTGAGCTACGTCCCCAGCCCTATTTTTATTCTTTATTTTGAAACAGGGTCTCACTAAGTTGCGGGGGGCTTCACTTAGTAGCTGAGGCTGGCCGCGAACCCAGATCCTCCAGTCTCAGCCTCCCAAGTACTGGGATTACAAGCATGCTTCTAGAGGAGAATGATCTTTGAAGAGGCTTCAGGGACTCCGTGTGCCTTCAGCATACCTTCATCATAGCCTCCAGCCACAGCCTTCTCTGCCTCTCCTTGTTTCTGGCCTCCCCTGTGTCCCCTGTTCATGATGACCCTTTCTCTCTGTCCTCTCACTTTCTCAAAGGAAGTGCGCTTCCTTTGTCCATAAGACCTCTAAATATGCTCTCTGCACCTCGGGCTGCCACCATCTCTGGGACACCTTGATCCTGTCCACTCTTCAGATCCCCCATCACGCCTGGAAGCCGCACACCCCGATTCCCATCAGGCCCGGGCCACTTCTCCCTGTGGTCTATCTCATAGCAACCAACAGCACTGCCAAGATCTGAAATTACATGTAGAGTAACATGTATTTGTTTCTGAGCCTACAAGGAGACTGAAAGTTCCAGAAAGGCAAAGATCATGTTTGTTTTCCCTAATCCTATATTCAATAACAGGGTCTAACATAAAGTAGCTACACCAAAGCCATTTGTTAATTAAATAAATAAAACCCCCTATGAACTGTACCTCCTAAATCCTCAGCACTCTCATAAAACTCTCTTCCCCAATTTTCTACCTAATTACAAAATACATTTACAAATGTGGCCTCCCTCCTTAATATGAGTGTGATTCATTTATTAAAATAAACAGAAAGGCCACTATAAAGTTCGGGTAAAATTGTTTTATCGTGTTCTATTCCTTTTTGTACAAAAACGACAAAAGCAAAAAAAATAAAACAACAATAAAATTTAACTGCTCAAACATATTCCCAAGCTACTAGAAAGAAATACATTGCCCAAGAGAGCCAACCTTTGTTTTTTCCCTTCTGTAGTCACTGGGTGTTTCCTGGGAAACTCCAGCTGCCATGCACGAAAGCACTTTTTCATGGTGGAGCACCTCTCAGGTGTACAGAAATCCTTAAACAAAAGTCAGAGACTGATCAGAGAAACCCAAAGGAGAACCACACTCCACCAGCAGCCCCAGAGCCCCAGGCCCAGGCAGCCCTCTAGACCTGGAGCAAGGCAGGCCTGAAACTCTGTCTTCAACATGGTGCCCATTGGACCTTCCTGCATAAATCCCTGGCTAGAATCACTGCTTAGCAGGGCCCGATCGTGCAGCTTGACTTACAAGTTTACATACCACGTCTTGATCTGATTAATTTTAGTAACTGCCTTTTCTAAACACCTACACCTGAAATTAAAATACTAAAGAGAAGGCACACTCAAGCCATTCCCCGATGAGCAGATGGGCCCGATCGTACTCAGCCATGGACGGTATAAGGCAACAGATTGTGCATCTTTTCACAAAGCCTCAAATTAGAAATTTCATAGCATCATGAATTGCAAGATGAAGTCTGTTTTCCTGAGAAGGAGATTTTGCGCTGACCCGATGCCAGACTCTAAGCCTCTGTCTCTCCAACGGGACATTTTGCAAATAAAAAGTGCTTTACAATCTATTTAATTAGCTATTGCTCCCAATCATTCTGGCAATGCAGATGATTGTTATTTATATTTTATGATTGAGTTAACTTGCTCAAAACATGCCCTGAACAATTTCTTGGTGTCTGATTTCAGACTAGTTCAACTAGGCTAGAAACAGTAAAAAGAGGAGGGACTCATCTGCAGCAATCCATCTGCTTCCTCTTAGGACAACACCTGCCTTCCATGATGCTAATAGCAGGCCAAGCACCTGGATGCCCCTTGGCATTTGAAGGAGATGGATGCATAGGACCTGCCTTGACCTCCCATTAATCCCATCAATTAGCAAGCAGGGATGGGAGTTGATGGTACCTGTCCAGGTGTCTCTGCCCTGGTAAAGGAGGAGACACCTAGCCCAAAAGAGAATGGGGAATTTGCTGAAAGTGATGGAAACCTCAGGTTCGGGGAGGAGTCTTTCTCATGGCGTGACTCAGACACCCCTCTGTAAACTTAAGTTAGAGGCCGCTGGAGAATCTGGAATACTTGCCAATATATAAAATATGGCATATTCAGAAGGCAAAAGCAATGAATTTGGTTTACATAAATCAACATGAATAAATCTCAAAGCAAACCATTGAGTAAAAACACAACTTGAAGACAACATATATAAAATTATACCATTTGTGTAAAAAAAATTACACACACATACATACCAAAAAAGCATATATTTTTCCATGTATGTATGTAACATGGGTAAAACATCAAAAAGTGATTTTTGAGCATATCAGTTTTAATTTTTTCAAGAATACTTAGGATTATCCTAAGGGAAAATTTATAAACATCTTAGGAAATGTATTTGTTCCCAATAGTATGGGAATAAATCAACCATCTAAATTTCACTTTTAGTTTAGTTTTGGATATCTATCTATCTATTCAAATATATATATATATATAGTATTAAAATATAGTATATTTATGTATACCACATTTATTATATATTGTGTATTTTATATTCAATTATATAGTACATAATTATTTTAAAATCTAGAAGGACATATATTAAATTCATTGGAGAGACTATATCTAGGAAAAGGATTTGAGCTGATTGTCAATGAGGCTGTATATATAAAAACACTCAACAAAATTTCAAAAACTAAAAAAAAATAAAATGGAATAAAGTGATAATAGTAGCTAACACGTACTAAGTCCTTATCATAAGTCTGACAGTCTTCCAAGTGTTTTGCATGCCTTGATTTATTTAATCATCACATCACCCCATGCACTATCATTACCAGCCATTTTATTCAAGAGGTAATCAATGCCCACAGGTGAAATATCTGCCCAACAGTAGACCACTTGTAAGTGGAGGAGCCAGGACTGAGACCAGTCAACTGGGCCAACCCTGCGTCTAACACTGTGACCGGCATGGCTCCTATAGCTCTGATCTGACTCACCAGTGGCTCTGCCCACTCAACTGGGAGGCAAACCACTGCATCCTCCAAGTGCAAAGGGGCTGGATGTGTGCATCACAACACTGGACTCTACTGGAGGGAGACCAAGAGCTGTTCCTGGAAAACTGCTTTCAACGTAATCCCTGTCCTGAAGGAAGTCAGATGCAGAGGAAGACCTGCATCTCACATTAGGGAAACCAGCTTCAAAATAACTGACCAAGGCCCATGAATTATTGAATGTTTTCAAGACAAAAAAAATTTTTCAATGAATACTTTCTTTTTTCTTTCAATTCATTTCAAAATTGGCTTTTAAGATATTGACTTGGCTTGTGTATTTGTTTTTGTCTCAAGAGAAATATTGAAACTTACAAAATGTAGGCATAAATTTGGTAACTCAAAATTCAGCTTTTATCTGATTTGAATATGAAAATAAGATTTCTTTTTTATTTCTTTTTTCTGTGAATAAATTTTAGATCAAAGTTCAATTAGCTATAAGATTCCAGAGTTAAATCTCCCGTGGAAAATGAGGGTAATATAAAATATATGAAACCTCTTTTAATTTTTTGGCACTGGGGATTGAACTCAGGAGCATTTTACCTCTGAGCTAGACCCCAGCCCTATTTAATTTTTTTTATTTTGAAACAGGTTTCACTAAGTTGCTGAGGGACTTATTAAGTTGTTAAGACTGGCCTTGAACCTGTAATCCTCCTGTCTCTACCTCCCAAGTATTGGGATTATAGGCATGTGCCACCACACCCAGCCTAAAATATTTAGAACCTTTTATTAATGAGACTATGATATAGATGCTGAAGGTCTAAAAGTATATATACATATTGCAAAAATAAAAATAAAGTTATTATTAACTCCAGGAAAAATAAAGGGTTAAAAAATAAACAAAACAATGTATATCCCTAGCATACTGCTTGAACCAGCAGTGAACATTATTTATAGCACCAAAAATAAAGAAAGCAAAGATCATGGATTTAACAACAAATGATACAACAATAGTGAAGGAGAAGGTATCAGAAAGGAAGCATAATGAGCAGTTGAGTTGAGGGATCTATAAGTCCCCAATCTTCATTCATCAAGAAACTTTCTAACCAGGTCTCCAGAAACTATGGCCACCATTGCCCTCCACAAGCCAAATCCGGAGGTCCAGTGTGACATTTGACCCAGTTTGCTCTGCCTCATCCTTGACTGGTTTTCCATGTATGCTATTGTCCACTTACCAAGTCTCCTTGCTGGTTGCGCCTCGTCCCAAGGTTCAAACCCAGCACCTCTCCCTGAACTCCATACTCTTCTGCCTCCTTGACCTTCTTAGCCACATGTCCAACAGCAAGGTGACCACAATGTATTGTCGGAACAGGGGCACTTTTGAGAGTGAAAAGAAGACACTGATCATTGATAAGGCAGTGATAATTATATCATGAAAACAGGATAAACTAAGACTCTCTAGGCCAACTGAGCTGTATGATCACCCTGCCCAGGAGGCATCACAAACTGAACTCCTGCTCATCCTCTTAAACTTGCTCTTCCTAAACTCTGACTCATCTTAGTGGAAATTCCACCCTGATTCCCCTCCTTCTAGTATACACACATTCAATCTGTCAGCTATTCCTACCAGCTCCTACCTTCAAACTATGTCCTAAGTCCCATCATTCCCCACCCTCTCCCTGGTCCAAGCCTTCATCGTCTCTTGGCTGTGTTGCTGTAGCATCCTTACTGGTTCTGTTCAGTCCTGTCCCCTTTCCACCTGTTCTGACTCTAGGAACCAGAGAGGCACTCTCTAAGTTCAAGTCCTGGCTTGGGAATTTTTCATTCCCTTATTTGACACCCCCTTCCCCAAGGCTCTCATCTCACTCAGAGTGAAAGCTGGACCTTGACAGGAAGAAGGTCCTTGTTATGGTTTAGATCTGGAATGTCCACCAAGGCTCATGTGTTGAAGGCTTGGTCCTCAATGTAGCAATGCTCAGAAGTGGGACTTTGGGAAGTGACTGGATCATGAGGGCTCCACTGTTACCAATGGATCAGTCAACTAATGGATGAATAATTGGAATAGACATTGGGAGGTAGCGTAAACTGGAGGAAGTGGATCACAGGAGGTGTGCCCTGCAAGGGCTTGTCCTTGGCCCCTTCCTCTGTCTTCTGTCTCTCTCTCTCTCTCTCTCTCTCTCTCTGTCTGTCTGTCTCGCTCTCGCTCCTACTCTTGCTCTCTCCTTCCCAACTGCCATGAGTTGAGCAGCTTTCCTTTGCCATGCCCTCCACCATGATGTTTTGCCTTACCTCAAACCCAGATTAATGGAGCTGGCCAACCATGGACTGAAATCTTTAAAATTAAAATAAATCCGGGCATCATCTCTGATTCCCACAAATAAATCTTCCCCCATCTAGTTGTTTGTGTTAGGTATTTTGGTCACAGGGATGGGAAGCTGACTGACAGAGTCCTGAATGATCTGTCCCCATGCTCTGGGGTCCTCTCTGGCCACATCATCAGCCACTCACCCCTGCTCAGTCCAGTCCAGCCTGTGAGCTCCCTGGATATTCTTGTTTCTGAAACATATCCTATAAGCTCCCAGCTAAGGGGCTTTGCATTTGGGGTTTTCTCTACTTACATCTTTCATCCCCAGATATCCTTATGCGTCATCACCTTCAGTTTTTTTTTTTATTTGTTCATTCAAACATCACATTCTTATTTTGAACTTCCTTCTCCACTCTGTTGAAAATTATACCCTTCACTCCAATGCTCCTTATCCCTGTTGCCTTTTTTCTTTTTCACCATAGCACTGCTACATACTATTTGTTTTACTTACTTATTGTGCGCATTATGATTCTCCCCCAATGAGTATGCTGGCTTCACAGGGACACTGTCTTTTGATGATTTTATTCACCATTGAAAGCCTGTCCCTAAACAAGGTCTCACAAATACTCACTGAATGAATGAAATAAGAATGTAATTATTTATTTACTACTACTACTACTACTACTACTACTACTACTGCTACTACTACTACTACTATTATTATTATTATTATTATTATTTTGGAACTGGAGATTGAACCCAGGGGCATTTCACCTCTGAGCTACACCCCTAGCCCTTTTTACTTTATAATTTTGAAACATGGTCTAAGTTGCTGAGGCTGGCCTCAAACTTAAAATTCTCCTGTCTCAGCCTCCCAAGTATTGGGTATAAGCATTTATTTAAAATTTGAAGGTAAAGAGAGGACACAGCTACAAAACTTGGAGGCAGTGACTACCAAGAAGCAACAACACTAGGACACTAGGGTTAGTGGGGGATGACTGTTTTGTTTTTTTTTTTAAGTACTAGGATTGAAGCCAGGGACTTCTACCTCTGAGCTCCAACCCCAGACCTATTTTTTATTCTTTTTATCTTGAAACAGGGTCTCACTTAGTTGCAGAGGGCCTCACTAAGTAGCTGAGGCTGGCCACGAACCTGGATCCTCCGGTCTCAGACTCCCTTGTACTGGGAACACACGCCCAGCTGGGATGGCTGTTTTTATCATAAGTATTTTGGTACTGGCTTACTCTCTAAAAGACAATTATTACTTTGTATTTTTAATTACATTATTCTTGTGATCAAAGGTGGATCAATTCCTATATGGCCCCAAATTTCTGGACTTTGTGTCAGTAACTGCAAGATGTAATCTTCAAATTCTCACACTGCCCTGAATCCATGCTCACTCCCGCCCCCTCCCACCCATGGAGAAGATGTGATGGGCTTTTCCTCATCTTGCTCACCCACCAAGCTCTCTGGACCAAAGCTCCCAGCGTGACTTTAAAACACCAAAGAAAAGTCTCTAAGTTACCATTGAGAAAAGAAGAGGAGAAGGAGAAAGGTATCAAGATTGTGTGGGGAAACTTTTTAGTAGAATACATTCAGCCTATCAGAACCCTTAAATGAAGCCAGGGAAAGATTCATTTTTAAGTAAACCTTATCCAGTGACCAGGAAACACCCTTTAGTTAAGAATTTCTCATCTAGATAATAAGGAAATGTTATATGTGAAAGGCTCAGTGATTTCTGATGATATATGAACATTGGCTCAAATGCTGAATAATCACTTCCCTTTGCTACTGTTGATGATATGGCAAGCTGGCCAGAAGTGAAAAGCTAAGTGTGTAACCAGTCGAACACAAAAGACTGGGTGCCACCTAAGAATGTGGTTTTTATTTTTTTAATTTTATTTATTTATTTTTATTTTTTTTTTAGTTTTGCAACTAACCAACCACTGACATAACTAATAATAGTTCTCCAAAATAGATTTCACAGAGGAGCAGGCATTTAATTTTCTCCCCGCCCTTTTGTTAACTGTAGATCTTCCCCTCAGGCTATTTGGTTAGCTGTAGAATTAGGGAACTGTAGTGGTGAGATGTCCCCTTGCAGAAAACTGACAGAGCTAGGGTTGGGGAATAATGAAAATCAAACTTGGCCAAAAAAAAAATGGCTTTTCAGTATATTGAAAAGAGGATTGAATCCACCACGGACCAAGAAATCCCCTCATCAAATCCAATCTTGATTTTTACCTATGAACTGATTAGTCCCACCTGTCACTCAGCCATTTTATCTCCCAGGTTCAGTGTATGAGCAATTTTTCTGTGGTTTGTCAATTTGCTGTCAGTCCACCGAGACCAGAATACTGTTCAATGTGTTAAGAATAAAAAAGAGAGCCATTTAAACACATTTTATATTGTTATTAGATATTGAAGTCACATATTAAAAGCCTTGACTTTTTTTTGAAGAAATTACAGACTGCAGCAACAATACAAAGATAATTATGAAGTTCCAATGCTGGCATTTAGTGAGAATTTTTTTTTATTTTTATAGACATCAAGCAAGACAAAGCTTGATTTGAAAATATAGGTGACTTTCAGAGTTCCAAGCCAAGATATGAATATATCTTTGTAGTCCTCAAGTATCCTTGAGTGAAACAAATTTGGAAAGATTTTGCATGAGAAAATAAATCACCTTGGAAAAAAAATAATGGTTTTATGTTTTTCATTAGCATTGTACCTTTGAACATATTCTTTTACGTCTCACTTACATTTTATCATAATATTTTCCTCTTGTTTGTTCTGCTGATAATGATTATCTTGATTTATGAACACAGCTAGAGAAGTTGGACAAGCCAAATACCTTTCCATATTAAAGACACTAAGTATGTAAAACCACTGGGCGAGGAAAATAGATTTTCCCAGCCAAAGCACTGATGATAGTCTTGGTTTCAGAAAACAGTAAGGAATATAATGACCTCTTGGTTTTCCTCTGTTGACAAGATATCATCAACATTTTCTTTTCTTTCCTTTTTTTTTGTCTCCAGCAGAGCATTTATACATGGTCACCCTATTTAAAATGAGTTATTATAAAATGAGAAATATTTATAAAACAAACCATTAAGAGAGAAAGTTATACCCATAACATTAGAGTTTGTTTTTCTTTACCTTGCATAGGGCTATCCCAGACCCAATCTCTTCCTCATGTTTTTTAAGATACAGTTTTCATTTCACACATGGATCTCTACCTAAGACCTTCACCAACTCTATTTGCTAATGCAACAGAAATGCCATCACTTGGCATTAACTAGTATAACTAAATATCCAGGCTTGAATTTGGAAAATCATGAGTCACCCTATCTTACATGAATTCTCCTCCTTAGAAATACCATCAAGAGGAAGAGATATGTCTTATATATTAACTTCAAGACTAATAAAATGATTCAGTATTAACCACCGATATTAACATGATTACTCTAGGCCAAGCACCCTGCATGTATTGCACAGGCTAAACCTCACTATAGCCCCATTTCACAGATGAGAAACCGAGTGTGAAATTAGACATTTTTTTTTGTAGCTTTGAATTTGTAGGTGTGGTTACAAATATGAGGAAACTAAACCAATATGGCTGATAGAGATTTTATTTTCCTTCACGTGAAAGGAAATGTAAAGGAGTCTGGGGCTGATGTGGTGGCTCGATGACATCGTGTGAGAATTGGTTTTCCTTCTGCCTCAACATCCCCAGTATGTACAATACTTCTTCAATGCTGTTTTTGAAATAGTGCTTGCAGGGCCTGGTAACACATTTTCTGTTTTTATCAATCAGGAATGGTTAGGAAGACAGAACCTCTCTAGGTATTATGAACATAGAAAGACTTTTAGTATAAAGAATTCAGTGCTTAAGAAATTGTTGGGAGGGAAGTCTAGAAGAATGGAGGTCCACATAGGTCACTGCAGGCTCTGAGTTTTCAGCCAACTTTGCCATTGGAACCACAGGAAGTAAGACCAGGCTTTCCCCACTCACCATCAAAAGCAGGTGATTCTAAAATGTTTCTCGCACACCGGGCATGGTGGCGCACGCTTGTAATCCCAGTACTTTGGGAGGCAGAGACCGGAGGATCCGGGTTCGCGGCCAGCCTCAGCTCTCTCTCTCTCTCTTTCTCTCTCTCTCTCTCTCTCTACCTAGTGAGGCCCTCTGCAACTTCATGAGACCTGGTTTCAAAATAAAGTATAAAAAATAGGGCCGGGGTGTAGCATGGAGGTAGAACGCCCCTGGGTTCAATCCCCGGTACTGCAAAAAATAAATAAATAAATAAAATGTTTCTCGCATATTGGGCTACTGCTATTAAAGGCCAATAAAGTGGCTCTACTTCTGTCTTCCAAATATCACATGAGTGCTGACTCTGAACTGAGTCTCTGATGGTAGGAATTCTATGGAAGGTGCTTCTGAGGCTTCCAACCTGCAATACACAGAAAGGCAGAGGAGGGCGAAAAGGCACTGCGCTGATGACATGCAATCCCACACAAGGTTCTAGGCATCAAGAAGGGCAAGGAAAACCCACCAGTGACCTTTATTCTCTTTTCAGAAAGCAAAATCTTTTTCTTATATTTCATTGTGTTTATATGTCACCATTTCTTTTATTTTTATACTTTTATTGGTACATGATAGTCTCACATCATAAGGTAGTTCATAGTGATAGTGACATACATGCACACAGCACTTGCTGGGCTTTCTCCTAGTTCCCTCCCCACTCCCTCCTTCCCCATACTGGATATTGAGACTGACATTGGTATTCTCACATATGTACATAATGTCAATGGGAGTGATTCCTTCATTGATCCTCCCTCTCCCTCCCACCTTCCCCTAGACCCCCTCCCTGGCTCCACTGGGCTTTCTCCTCTACAGTCTAAAGTCCGACTGGTATCCTGATTACTCCCTAGCTTCCACATATGAAAGAAAACATATAACCCTTCACTTTCTGTGACTGGCTAATCTCACTTAACAAAATGTTCTCCAGGTCCATTCGTTTTCCTGCAGATGACATAATTTTGTTCTTCTTTATTGCTGAATAGAATTCCATTGTGTGTATATCCCCCAATTTTGTAATCCACTCACTGTTTCAAGGTCACCAGAACTGGATCACCTGTGCCCTTTGGTGGCAAAGGAGCAGGAAGAATGTGTGTTTCACGTTTCCTGCCTCTATGGTGGAGGTAAGAAAGAACCTCATGAACACTCTTAAAAGATGACGTAAAACTTTAATGTACCAATAAATGTATAAAAATAATTAATTAATTAAAAAGAGAGATGGAAGATTGAGATAATATACATAATTTTTTTTCAAATTAACAAAATATTTTGCAAATGTAGATGGACAAAAAGCAAAAACTAGGAGCCACCATAGAAAAATTGGCAAATATATAAATATCATATTATAGGAGAGAGAAATCCATAAAGGACACAGTACCATAATCAAATAAGTATGAATTCAAACTCAGATATGGAGTGAGAGTGTAGACTTGTGTGACTAGTCTAGAAAACAATCTGACAATATTTAGTTAAATTAAGTACGAGTTTACCTTTTGATCTGGCAATTTGGCTTCCAAGTATATATTCCAAAGAAATCATAAAGTAGATCCACAAGTGAATGGTTATGACTGGTTTCTATAGCTCTGTTCATGGTGATAGAAATTGGAGTCAATGGAGAGGCAAATGTGGTGGACTCACATCAAGACGAACTAAGAAGCAGTTTGAAGAAATATAGATGGATCCAAAAGACACAGTGCACGGTTAAAAATAAATGAGAAACAAGATGAGATTTATAATCCAAAGTCATTTGTAAAATTTAAAAATTCAGCCAGGCACAGTGGCACTAGCCTCTAATCCCAGACACTAGGGAGGCTGAGGCAGGAGGATGCAAGTTTGAGGCCAGAATTGGCATCATAGTGAGACTCTGTCTCAAAATTTAAAATAAAATAAAAAGGGCTGGGGATATAGCTCAATGACACCCTAGGTTCAATCCCTAGTATCACATACAAGATAAAATGAAAAATATTTGCCAGCAAACACACAACACACATTTGATGATAATATATTAGCATGAGTGCCTATGGTGAGAAAAATAAGAAAGAGAATGGAGACAAAGAGTAAATGAAACGGGAAAAAGACCTTGTTTATCCCGATGATGACAGCATGCCATGAATGGAGAAGTATATGATTGATTTAACCCTCGGCAAATTCGGTTAATGAAAAAGACCAAAAAGTCCATTCATTTAGAAAAAAATGGATTTCTTGTCATAGTAGTTACAGACATAAGCATCCACCCACGCCTCAGTAGAAACGTGTCACCTAAGACATTTCAATGCATGGATTCTGATTTATCTATGCACAAACCTATATTGGTTAATACGCCTTTAAAAGATGAGCCCCATCCACAGTGTCCAGGGATCGTGGTAAAGCATTGCAGTCCATCATGGAGTGACTCCAAGGGTCTGTGGGAAACCCATGAACACAGGAAAGACCAATGGACCAGGAGCCTGAGCACCCAGACACTTCAGGAGCAGCGGTCTCCTCTGCTGAAAATAATTACGTGGCTCTTCTTAACAGGCCATGAGGGAAATATTCAAAACTCCAGGGGCCAGCCATCAGTCAAAAGACTTTTTCTACAAAGTCCCTTTAATTTTCTAAGAGTATGTTAAAAAATAATCAGGTATTACTTTATGGGTTTCTAGACCCTCTCCTTAGGAGGTTTCTTTCCTTTTGTTTAAGAGCCAAGGCAGTGACGCTCCCCCTTGACCTCAATTAGGAGGGACAGAACAAGACACCTGTCAAGCTCCAGGGCTCACAGCTTCCCTGGTGGTTCGTGGAAATAGACGCCCTCTTTTATTCCAGGTGTGAGTGGCAGCAATGACATCCAGGAACAGCTACTCTTTTCTCAATCTAGACACTGAAAGATGTGTGTTCTCTCATCTCAAACAGAAGTATTCAATACAGCCAGCATGCATGAATCATTACATGGGACAGGATAGAAATGTTTTGCTGAACATACCTTGCTTTTACCCCCTTGCCTTCTTGGCACACTGCAGGACATCCCTGGAGAACCAGGGGCCGAGCCTGGTGGCACTTGCTCTCCTGAGAGCACTTTATCAAGCTGTTTTCACAGATGAAGGAATGACCACGACCTGACACGAGGACAGCAGCAGTTGGGTTTTCCAACATTTCTTAGCAAAGCCCTTAAAACTTAAGAGACTGTGTGGTTTGAAAAGCTACTTAACACCCTTGAATGTCCACTTCTTCTAAAAAGTAAAACCCAATCTTTCCAAGCACACATAGGTACTGTGAGGATCAAGGAGATGTTTGCAAGGTGAGCAAGGCATAGACTGCAATATGTGGTTCCCCTCAGCCCTTGTTTCTGAGTTATATTCAATTTTTACTTGCCCACATCACACGCTTTGTTGGGCTAGCATGGAAACTGCATTGCTTTGGGGAAAATGAGGTAGAAATCCATTCAAACGCCATGATTCTAACCTATGTATTGCGTATACTCTTTCCAAAGAGAGGAACCAGCATCCAGGGTCATTATCTTCATATTTTACGGAAGTCACATTATACTTCAGTATTATGTAAGAAAATGCAGTTATGTATTCTGCTCTTTTTTGCACCTAAAAGGAATCTAAAGTTTTGTGTGTATCCTTTTATTTATTAAATATCCCTAGAAGCACTACTGGGAAGTTGTATCTACACATCCAGACATAAAAGGGTGTGCTGTAATTTATGACCCAGTTAACAGTATCTTGAGGGTGATTTTGACTATTCTCGATGTTTGCCCCATGTTCCATGTACTGAATTCAGAACTTAACTCCTATTAAAGATAAGATGTCACCACTAAATTGTTAGTACTCATGAGAGTAGGCTCTGAGTCCAATGGACTGGGTTAGAATCTAAACCCAAGCCATACTGTACAAGAAGAATGCAGTCCCATAATCTGTAAGAACGACTGGCAGAGACTGGCAAACAAACTTGCAAACTCTCGCTGGGCGTGGTGGCGCACGCTTGTAATCCCAGTATTTTGGGAGGCGGAGACCGGAGGATCCGGGTTCGCGGCCAGCCTCAGCTCTCTCTCTCTCTCTCTCTCTCTCTCTCTCTCCCCCTCCCTGTCTCTCTCTCTCTCTCCTTAGTGAGGCCCTCCACAACTTCGTGAGACCCGGTTTCAAAATAAAGTATAAAAAATAGGGCCGGGGGCGTAGCGCGGAGGTAGAACGCCCCTGCGTTCAATCCCCGGTACCACACACACAAAAAAATAAAAACAACTTGCAAACTCTTAAGTATTAGCTGCTGGTGGTGTCATTGCCACTACTGCTACTATTACTCTTACTGTGGCTGTTACATTTATTATTACTATTATCATCATTATCATTACTACTGGTACTGAGGATTGAACCCAGGGGCATTCTACCTCTGAGCTACACCCTCAGTCCTTTTTATTTTGAAACAGGGTCTTTTTAAGTTGTCGAGGGTCTATCTAGCTAACTTACTGAGGCAAACCTTGAATCTGTGACTCTCCCATCTCAGCCTACCAAGTACTGGGATTACAGGCATGTGCCACCAGGCCTGGCTGGCTGTTACCTTATTGTTACTCACTAGTACCTAACAATACTTACATTACTCCAAAAATCCTCCTGGAGCCTCTAATCATGTTTCTCAATAAGCATGATTCTTTTCTGTTGCACTTTGCCATTGGTAGCTATTTTTCCCAAGTTCACTAAGTATGAGAAATATTTAATTCAAAAGAGTTGTTCTTTAAGTACTTTGGCCTGGGCATTGAATTGGAAGACATTGCTGTCACTTAAGCAGAAAATCACAAAGAGTAAAGCCCTCCTCACATCCTCATTTTCACTTTGATGTGCCTCAAATAAAAAATGAGCTGACGCTCCAAAAATACGAAGACACCATATTGTTGTCACTCTGCATCCTGGAACATCTGAGCCACCGCTTGCTGCTCAGGCTGTTGAAGCCTTTGAAGTCAGAAAATACTACTGCCTGATCCACCCGCACTGATAATTAAGACATGGTGTGGCGAATCAGAAGAAACATGTCACCTAGTATCTACATTTCCTTCTCCAGGGGGAGAGAGAGGACAGAAAAGAAGAAGGAGAGAAAGTAAGCTCAGAGTTGTGATCGTAAATCAATTGTCTCTGCCTTTCAGTGGGGAAAGACCAGCAACGTTTGTATTACAACTCAATCCTGTCCTGCATCCCCCAAATCAATTTTTCTTTCTTCTTTTTATGGTTTATGATCTTTGAATTTCTTTTTCTTAAGACTAATTTTTCTTCGAAGAAAGGAAGAGGAACGCCGTCTCTTTTTTCAAAACAGTGCTATCATTCATCTTCCTGTGGGGAGAAAATGGATGCACTTTTATGTCATTCTTCTTTGTCATAAGTAATTGTTGTTGTGTCATAAATTTAAAACAGATTGTGCTTCTGAGGCCCTGTTCAAATTTGAGCAAGGGACATGTGGGATAAAAAGGTTTATTAGTATAAATGGATAAATAATGAATGCCGAGTCTCAGGAACCTTGTGTTCCAGCTAGTTGGCTCCAGTAATATGTCATAATATAGTTTTAAATATTCAACTATCGTCACAAAGATAAATTGATCTAAACACTAATTGGAAAGGCATAGAAAACATATTGCCATGTTTGTTTCTTTACAATAAATAATTTGGGTCTATGAATTCAACTGTGATTTATTTGTAAGTATATCATAATCATCGAAGTGGGTGACAGACTTTTTTGGAAATTCAGTTGAAAGTATTCAGAATTAAAACCTGTTAACTCCAAAGATCCTGTCTGAACATTATCTTAAGTAATATCTCCCTGCTGTTCTCCTTCTGGACTCTGACCTTTCTCTTTCTACTGCAATATCATTCAAATAGAAAGATTCACCATAAATTGCATAATGCTGCAAAAGTCTTGGAGTGATCTTTAAAGGCAGAGGAAAATCTAACTTACAAATGAAATTAAATTTCACCTCCGGTTTTCAAAGAAATTGTTTTAGTATGTCAAGATAACACTTTGAGTTTCTGACTACCCAGACTGTGGAACTATTGACCAATTGTCAAAATCATAGGGAGAAGAAGATTTGAAAAATAAATATTAGGCATTCATTGGGTAAGATTACAAAGGATCCGATTGTCTTCATAACTTTCTTTGTGCAGAGCTAGAAATAACAAAAAGGAACTCCTAGGGAAGAAAACTTTGAATCGTTTACACTCCTCGGATGCTGTTTTAAGCAAGGAAGAGGTTAACAGGGAGGTGTGGGTGGGATGGGAGGAAGAAAAGGGAAGTGGCGGAGCAGTGACTAAGCTCCCGGGAGCCAAGTACAGGCGGAGAAAAGCTGTGATTTAACATGTGCTCTTACTAGTTTGTGTGTCATGTAACACTTGACAGTGTTTTATCATGAAAGGGAGATGACTGGAGAATTCCAGATCGTAAATGGATTCCAGAACTTCATTGTCTATACTGCTTCATAGTTGGTACAGGAGGGAATGTTAGCTATGGCTCCCGGGACACCCTAACTCAGAAGACTCAGTCTGTGGAGGTGGATGTGAGCCTCCTTGAAAGCAGGAAGCTACCAAGGTGCTTTGTAGTTACCTGGGCCAGGTGTGACAGCTGCATTTACTAATAGGGCTACTACTGTGTCTCACCTAACATTGCTCTGCCATCTTGCAGGTTGTAAATATATATATTCCTGTATACTTTAATATACATATGTATATTAATGTCCATGCAATCTCGTTAGATCTTCCCAGAAGTCCTACAAAGTGGCATTATTATCATCAACCCCATTCTAAGTAACTTGAGGGCATGAGAGGTCAATGATGGGCCCAAGATGTCATGGTCAGCAGACAGAACCTGTATTAGATCCTCGGCCCACATGGATTCAAGCCCATATCTTCAGATAGATGACACCACCTTCAAAAATACATCTTCACTGAGAACAGTTGTGAAGAGAGACATTTGCTTTGGTAAAAGGAAGATGAAGAGATTTGGGAGGGGAAATGGTGCAGTTCATTTAATATTCACTTACATAGCATTTGGTATGTTCCAGGTTATAAATATCGACTCTCTAGTTCATAAAAATACCGCAAGGAAGGTACTACTTACAGCCCCATTTTTTTTGTTGTTCTGGAGATTTGAACCCAGAGGCATTCTACCTTCAAGTTATACCCCAACCGATTTTATTTCTTATTTGGAAACAGAGTCTCACTAAGTTGCAGAGGACCTTGCTAAGTTGCTGAGACTGGCTTTGAGCCTATGATCTTCCTGTCTCAGCCTCCCAAGTACTGGAATTACATGCATGTGTCACCACACCTGGCTTCCAGCCCCATTTTAAAGATGCAAAAATGAACCCCAAAGATGTTAAATAACTTATATATGGACTTGTTCACATAGCGCAGGTCTATACTATTATCTGGAGGGGATCATTGGTTCTGTGAGTAACGACTTGCTTGTTGGAAGAATTAAATGAGGTGATAAAAATCAAGTGCTTAGTACAGTACTTGAAAAATTATGTTTAAGAGAAGTTAAGTATATAACTAGCAGTATGAAGAAGGCAGCTAGAAGACTCATCGTGGCTCAAGTCAAGGACACATAGGATGATGCTACACAATAGAATGGAGTTTGAGCAAAGTGTAGTATGAGATGTTAAAGAGCATTCCCCAGACAGAAAGTGTTCTGGATGGGTTAGCTTCTGTCAGGGTCTTTTCTATATAGACTTTGTCCATCGGTGGAGCTTGGCACAGTATACATCAAGATAAGATTGCCTAAGCAATCTTTTTCATCTTAGTTGTCTGTTCATCCTTACTTTAGTCCAAATCTAGAACTTGTTTTCCCAGTGTCTTGAAATTTAGTCAGCCCCCGTAATCCATGGAAGATTTGTCCCAGGACCCCCACAGATAGCAAAACCCTAGGATGCCCAAGTCTCTTATATAAAATGGCATATCATTTGCATATAACTTATGTATATCATCCTGTATACTTTAAATCAGCTCTAGACTAATTATAATACTAATTATAATACCTAATACCATGTCAGTACTATGTAAATAGCTATTATAATGAATTGTTCAGGGAATAGTGGCAAGAAAGAAAAGTCTGTATATGTTCAGTAGAGAAATAACTTTTTTCAAATATCTTCCATTTGGGGTTGGTTGAATCCAAAGATGCAGAAGCCATGAATATGGAGGGATGACTAATTTCATAATTCAAATATGATCGGGTTGTCAGGCTCTGAGGGTGCAGAAATGAAGAGACTATAGCCTTGTCCTTGAAACATCAGACTTCCTAGAAAGTTGTAACAAACATATAAAGCAGTAATGACCACACTTATAATAAGGGCAGTAATAAAGTTTGCCCCAGGGCACATAAGAAGAATATAGCTTTTTTCCTTAGGATCAGCTTCCCATAGGAAGTGAACTTTTGCAGGGATTGTAATGGAACTGAGATAGGTATGGAAATAAGTGTGTGGAAGATAGACATTCAAGTTATTCCCATAGGCATGCAAAAATGTGGTGTGCTTGGGAAACCTCAATGATGTTTTTTTTTTTTTTTTTTTTTTT
>PVJS01039907.1:0-18735 GCA_004027185.1 Glis glis | reverse complement strand
CGCGAACCTGCGATCCTCCTGTCTCAGCCTCCCAAGTACTCCCAAGCGTGCGCCACCACACCCAGCTGAATTGTTAATTTTTTCAACTTAACACTTTAAGACCCATGTCAACCCATAAAAAGATCTATTCAAAAAAAATTTTTTTGCAGTACTGGGGATTGAACCCAGGGGCATTCTACCTCCGAGCTACACCCCCAGCCCTATTTTTTTTTTTAATTCTTTACTTTGAAACAGGTTCTCACTAATTTGCAGAGGGCCTCACTAAGTAGCTGAGGCTGGCCACGAATGTGTGATCCTCCTGTCTCAGCCTCCCAAGTACTGGGATTGCAAGCGTGCGCCACCATGTCTGGCGATCTATTCAAATTTAAAGTTGAGTGTCATTGCCTCTTTCATTTTTTAAATTGAGAACCATAAGACCCTAAATATGAAAAATTCTCCCTTTCCAAACCACAGTTGTAAATATGTCACAAAGCAATACAACGTGAATCAGAGAACACACATTCCAGGATTTCCTCTTCCTAAAACCTCAGGGTACAGGTAGCTGATAATGACCAAGATTCACGCTCGAGGTTAGACTGAGCTGTCTCCTCATTCTGTTTCAGCCTAGCGGTCACGGCGCTCCCATCTGCAAGCCGCCCTAGCGGCGGGCCTTACCAGTGTAGATGCTGGCATTGGAAGCTGGGATCCCAAACTGCGACTCGATGAACTTGGGGATGAAGGTAATGAAAGCGGTTACAATGGCACTCTCGGCTGTGTATGACAGACTCACAAAAAGGAATGTCATGTTGCTTAAGATCCTGACAGCTGCTCTTGGTAGGTCTACAAAATGACAAAAATGACAAATGAATGTTATAAACAAAGGATGGGAAACAAAATAAAACTGAGTTGCTCTTGAAATGAACTGAAAATAGCCGTTCAGCAATATTGGCCACGAGAGGATAAAAACAGAAAGATGCAATGATGATTCGAAACCACCCCTCTATTAAATAGAGTTGGCCTGGGGTTTTTTATTTTTTAATTTTTAACCTGGATAAGGAAATAATATTTCTATAACTATAAATCATTCACAAATATCCTTATAAGCAGTAGCCAACCTATGACCCCTGTTTCAAAAACTGCTTAAATTATTTGTATTTTTCATTGATTAAAACACTGTTATTTTTCATTAAGGCCTTAAAGTCTATTACATGGGTAAGGTACCTACAGTATAATCCTAAATTGGTTACCACTTCACCCAGCTACTACATTTTAATTTTTTACCCTGGATAAAAATACCAAGAAAAACATACTCGAAGCACTTTGTAAAACTAGCCGGTATTATCTCGTAAAAACTATATTAAAATGTTATATCCAAAATTTTAAAATTAGAAAGTTAAGATTACCTATCAACATTTAAAGACTTAAATTAAGTCTAGTTGGTAATTAAAAGCCAATGTGTTAAATCTAAAACACCTGGGAGAAATATAAAATAATGCGTGCAGCCCTGGACTCAATCCCCAGCACCACACACACAAATATATAACATATATTAATAATATATTATTATATATTAATACAAGAAGACAATATATGTATCACATGAATATTTTAAGTGATACTAATCTTATCAAACTGGTTTTTCTTTTAGACTGATAATAAAATAGGATCCTGGTTTCAAAGATAACTTAAAATAGAAATGGTTCTCTCTCCTCTTTCATTAAAAACAAAGTCTGTTGTTATTTAAGAAGAATTTACAAATGTTCTGACTTTCAAAAACCTACGCTAGCCTTCTTCCTCCTCCCACCTTCCTAGTGCCCTGGGCTGGGCTGAGCGCTCCGTCCCGCAGGGCCCCAGCGTGTACCTTTGGCTGGTGGTACTGGGCATGTTCTTACTAACAGGGAGGCTGAGCAAACAAATAGAGAGATGGGAGTCAGTTTTCTAGCTGCTAGAGAAGGGAATTACAAATATGGAAAGGTGAACAGATATAAATTGACATGAAGCAATTAGGCAGGTAGATAAATAAATGAGATGATAGTAGATATTCTAGATAGAAATACAGGATAGATTGACAGTGATAGAATAAATAAGATAGATATATAGATAGGATAGATTGACAGATGATAGACGTGTGCATGGGTGTGAGTGTGTGTGTGTGTGTGTGTGTGTGTGAATGTGTGTGTGTGTGTGTGCGTGCACGTGTGTGTGTGAGAGAGAGATAGAGAGAGAGAGAGAGAGAGAGAGAGAGAGATTTCCTAACTAACTTTGCTAACAGGTCTTAAAAATAAGGACACCCTGGTAGGAATGAGCCCATTTTGCACCCATTTCTTGGTTTCTAAAAGTCATTTTCCACTACAAGAACCAGAGAAATGTCTACCTTTAGCACTGAGGCAGAGAACATAAAAGGTGAATTTGGAATATCTTGAACAAGAAAGGAAAGAAATGCTCACCAAATGATAGGGACATGTCACAAAGACGCAGAAGACAACCTGAAGGATGTCCAACGAACAACCAGGGACAATTTGAGCTCAGTGAATGCTAAAGCAGTACGTGAAAGTCTAATAGGGACAAGATGTAACTGTCCCTCATTTGGGGGATTTTGTATTTGCAAATTCACCTTCTTGCTAAAATTTCTTTCTGACCCCAAAATTAATACATGAAGCACTTTTGCAGTCAGGAGCAGAGCTACAAAAACTTGAACTGTCCAACTCCTCTGTTCCCAACTGAGGTAGAACAAGGCGACTCTGCCTTCTTGCTTCAGCTTTCGTATGGCCAATGAGGGTCCTTCTCACAGCATAATGTCAGTTTTCTTACTGTGCTTTTTGCTGATGGCTTGGCTTGTTTAAATGGCCTCCAGGCATAGTGCTGCCGTGATGTTTAGTATCCTGAGCACAAGCTGCGACCAGCTTATGGAGAAGCTACATGATTCAGATGGAAGGACATTTAAAAACAAAAAACTAGATGCTGGGTGTGTGGTGCATGCCTGTAATCCCAACAACTCGGGAGGCTGAGGCAGGAGGACTGAAAGTTCAAGGCTCACCTCTGCAACTTAACAAGACCCTCTCTTCTCAAAATAATTTTTTTAAAAAAGGCTAGGGCTGTAACTCAGTGTGTAAGGCCCTCGATTCAATCATCAGTATCACAAAAAAAATGACATAAAAACTAAATACATGCGACCCTGGACTAGATCTTGAACATAAAGAACATTATTGGGATAACTGGCAACATTTGAATGAGGTCTACAGTTTTAGATGGTAGCACTGGTTCAATGTCAATTTCCCACTTTTGGCAGCTGCCTTGTGGTCGTGGAGGAGAGTGTTCTTGTACTTAGGAAACACACACTGAAGTGTTGGGGGCAGTAGAGCCTCATGTCTGCGACTTCCCAGAAATGTTCACGATTAAGGAATCATTACAGTACAGGGTAACTGCAGCTCTGTGTGCTATTCTGCAGTCTTTATGTAAATTCAGAATTATTGCAAAAACATAAGGTTTAAAAAATTAAGTTAGTAAAGCCAGGCATGGTGGTGCACACCTGTAAGCCCAGTACATGGGAGACTGAGACAGAAGGATTGCAGGTTCGAGACCAGCCTCAGCAATTTAGTGAGACCCTGTTTCAAAATAAAAAAAATAAAATAGGGCTGGAGGTGTAGCTCAGAGGTAGAATGCCCCTGGGTTCCATCCCCAGTACCAAGAAAAAGAGAGAGAGAGAGAATTAAATTAGTAATAAGTTTCTAAATCCACAGAGTTTCAATGAAACAACCTAATTTTTATACTGCAGAATATACTTTAGATCGGTATCTTGATGGCACTTATAATTGTGTCATTATAAAATCAAAGATGCAATAAAAAGCATGAAGAATGAGAGGTGATCACATAATGATAGTGGTTATCATTTAATTATAAGGAATCTTACAAATTAAATGATAAGAGCAAGCTGATACCAAAACCAGAAAGTGCCTCAACCAATAGTACAGCAGGAATAAAATTTAATTCAAAGCACCCAAATTCAAGAGAATGTAATATAAAGTAGACTGTACTCAGTGATCGTGTGTGTGTGTGTGTTTACTAGGATCTGAACCCAGGGGTGTTCTACCTCTAAGCTACCCCCAGCCCTTTTTATTTTTTATTTTGAAACAGGGTCTCACTATGTTGCTGAGGCTGGCCTCAAACCTGCAATCCTCCTGCCTTAGTCTAGCAAGTATGGGATTACAGGTATGTGCCACCACGCCGGGTTTAGAAGTCACTTTTAAAAGGAGCGTTAATAGCATCAACAGACCCCTTAATCCTTCCAGATGAGCATCAATAGCTCTGCAGACGGGACAGCAGGCCAGGCACCCGCACCCAGTTTAAGCTGCACTCCAATCACAACAGGGCAATGTTTGCCATGGTCCCTCCCAAAGACCTCGCAACCCTTGAGTCAAAGTTCCAGAAAATCTGAGCTGCATGGTGTGACAGGCTGCTGCGGCTTCTTCTTTTTTATTATTATTATTATTTGTGTGTGTGTGTGTGTGTGTGTGTGTGTGTGTGTGTGTGTGGTACTGGGGACTGAACCCAGGGGTATTCTACCTCTGAGCTACATCCCCAGCCCTGTTTTATTTTTTATTTTGAAACAGAGTCTCACTAAGCTGCTGAGGGCTTCACCAAATTGCTGAGGCTGGCCTTAAACCTGTTATCCTCCTGTCTCAGCCTCCCAAACACTGGGATTACAGTCATGCACCACCACACCCGGCATGACAGGCTTCTTGTGGAAGCTGATAAGGGGCAGTGTTTACAAGAGACCGAATCAGTCAGTGAGGGCAGAGACCACAATTTATTCTTCTCCAAAGCCTCCTAGATCACAGCCTAATAGGAGGCAGCAGGGTTTGTAATTTTTTGACGATTGGGCAAACATGCTCCAGCACATGTGAATGTTTTTATGCTCATTCATAAAAATAAGTCTAGGCTGGGCCTGGTGGCACGTGCCTGTAATCCCTGTACTTGGTAGGCTAAGACAGGAGGACCACTGGTTCAAGGCCAGCCTCAGCAACTTAGAGAGACCCTGTTTCAAAACAAAAAATAAAAAGGGCTGGGGATGTGGCTTGGAGGTAGACTGCCCCTGGGTTCAATCCCCAGAGGTTGAATGCCCTGGGTGTGATTCCCAGTACAAATAAATAAATAAGTCTAGAATTTAAAGTGGGTATTAGACTGAGGTCTTTGGAGGAGCAATACTTGAAAGGAGCATCCATCTCAGCAAACCCAAGAGGGACAGTCGTTTTCAAGTAGGTAGAGGGAGAACCTTAAGGGGAGCCTGGTGGAAACACGTCCCACTGCGGAGAGGGGTCGGCAGGCACCTGCCACGCTGAAAGACCCCTCACCTGAGCTGCATCTGCTGAAGCTGCACGGTTATCTTGTGACCTGATACCCCAGAAAGGGCCGACTGGACCCAGGGCGGCAGCTGGACTCAGCTGCTGCCTGCAGCCAGGAGAGGCCAGGGGAGGACTGGGGCACCCGCCGGAGCAGGCAGGACAAGCCTCACGTGGTTACCCTCACAGTGTCTGCACTGGAGACCTGCAGAGCAAGAAGGAGGGAGTGCGAGGAAGGTCACATGGAGAGAAGACAGGAAGGAAAAGACAGGCACACTGCAAGCCCCATGCCGCAGCTGTCTGCAGAGTGGCTGCGTCTCGATGACAACGCCAGGGGCTGGGCTGCCACGGCTTCTGTGGCTCTGGAGCCTTGCGCTGGGACCCCGGGATCTCCGGTGGCTTGAATCTGCTTCTGCACTCTACAACCTGAGTGCCCTATATCATGCCCTTTTGCTATTGTTGTAGGAAACAAACTTTTTAAAGTAATGATATGTTTGGTAAAGATCTACCAACAATGGGACTGACCAAGCCTAAGAGAAGAAGGCCCAGCTACCGGGAACTCCACCTCACATGGCGGGGCCTCCAGGATGCGGCTCCTGCTGGCCTGCCAGGCTGAAGTCCTGCGATTACCGGACCACAAGCTCTGCCCGTGCCCATAATCCTTCTCCTCTCTGTCTGTTTACAGTATTCCCCACCAGTCTCCACGGCCAATGTCAAACTCATCCATGGAGTTATCCGTATTAGTACCCCTCCTGTCCGGAGCTGTCCAACCCCTCCAGATAGGCTTGGGGCTGTCTCTATCTAGGGCACTTGGTCTAGTCAGCAAGTCCTACGCAGCTGCATGTGTTCACTGTCCGCCTCCTTCAAGAGACAATAAACGCTATGAAGACAGGACCTTGGTATATCTGTACATCTTCGCCTCCTAGCATACATCTGGCCTATAGTAATCATTCGAAAAATACACTTGGAAGGGGCTGGCGGTATAGCTCAGTGGTAGAATGCTTGCTTAGCATGCACGAGGCCCTTGATAATTAATCCCCACAACACACACACGCACACGCACACATACACACGCGCACTTAGAATACATTTATTCATTAACATTCTTTATTACATCACAACAATAATTTATACTAAAACAATTTATCTGTATATTTGTGAGAAAATGAAGTCCATTCCACAGACGTGTAATCTCCTCCTTGGGAGTGGGTTAGGTTTTAAGAAAGCATGTTATAAGATGAAGAATGGTCCATAGTAGTGCAGTGGTGGCCTTACAAAAAAACACTAAAAAATATGAAGGGTGGAGTACATGATTCCTTTTAAAGAATGGATCTTGAAGGCTAAAGAATCAGTGGGAGCTGGGTACAGTGGTGCACCCCTGTAATCCCAGTATTTGGGGCACTGAGACAGGAAGATTGCAGGTTCAAGGCCAGCCTCAGAAATTTAATGAGACCCTCAGCAACTTAGTGAGACTCTGCTTCAAAATAAAAAAATAAAAAGGGCTAGGGGTATATAGCTCAGAGGTAGAATGACCCTGGGTTCAATTCCCAGTACCACACACACACACACATACACACACAAATAAACACACAAGATTTAGTGGGCATAGTGGCCCACATCTATAATCCCAGTGACTCAGGAAGCTAAGATAGGAGAATCACAAGTTCAAGGCCAGCCTGGGCAACTTACTGAGACCCTGTCTCAAAAACAGAAAGTTAACAGAGCTGGGGATGCAGTTCAGTGATAGAATGCCCCTGGGTTCAATAAAGCTTAAAAATCCTTAATGGATTTGGAGATGATTATAAACTAAAAAGTAAAATAAAGAAAAATTAAAATGTTAATAGGAGGAGGAATATAATATTCATTTATACAACATTTCATCTATTCAGGATGTCTGGGAAAGAGGCATTTTATTTCCTTGAATTTTTAGATAACTGAGCAACTGCCTCTGTAAGCAAAAAAGCTTTAAGGATTTTTGATGTTTTAACTGATATTTCTGGACAATCCAACAGCCTAATTTGACATTTTCTTTGGGATTCAAGGATCTAATTATGAATACTAATTTCCATATGTTAATTAATTTCAGCATATTTTTTACCTTCTTTTTATTTTCTGATTTTTTTTCTGGTTACAAGGTAATTTCTTCCACACACTCTGTTGTTTGTGTGCTCATTTTTATCTGCTGAGGTTCTGTTTCCTCATCAACTTTTCTGTTAACATTCTTCTACAAGTAAACATAAGCTATCAATTTTGTTCTTTTGACATTTTTTTCTAATCTAAACTGGGAGTAGAATGAGGAGCAGTGCTTGTTTTATTATTATACAAAATAGATGAATTATTACTATGAAGCAATTAACTAAATTTTATTACCTGGAAACTTATATTTCTACCCAGGTATGAATTCTAAGCATTAAAAACAAAACAAGCATACTGACCCCTCTTAATACTTTACATAATTTTTATATAGATATCTTGAGATATACTATCTCTTTTTTGTGGGAGAAAAAAAAACACCACTTTTATCTGAAGTTCATCAGCCCATGTCGTTTATTTTTCTTATGTCTAAATTCAAGTAAAATACATACCTCTAAGAAATAACTTATTGAAGTGAAATTCACATAACATAAAATGAAATTTTTTTTGTGGTACTGGGAATTGAACCCAGGGGTTCTACCGCTGAACTGCACCCCCAGCTCTTTTTATTTTTTATTTTGAGACAGGGTCTGGCTAAGTTGCCCAGGCTGGCCTCAAACTTGTGATCCTCTTGTCTCAGCCCCTGGTGTAGCTGGGATTACAGGCATGCACTGCTGCACCTGGCAAAGCGAACAGTTTAGTGGTATTCAGTAAAGTCACAATGTTGTGTGACAGCACTTTTATCTAGTTTCAAAATGCAAATACTTCTGTACTGTAAAAATAATTGATTACTTTCAGGAATAGGATTGGAACTTACTTTTGTTTTATTCTTTATATGTTTATGTACCCTCTAAATTGTGTAATATAAACATGTACAAAAATGACCTTCTATGACCTTACCAAAAAAAAAACACTGCAATTTTTAAAGGATGCAGGAACGTGTCAACCTCAGGAGAAATTTTCCCTGAGTAAGGCAACTAACCTATGAAGTCCTTCCTCCCCTTCCTCCGGTCTTCCTTAGAATGTGCGTACCTCCATTTTTTTTTGTTTTGTTTTGTTTTTGCAGTACCAGGGATGGAACCCAGGGGCATTCTACCTCTGAGCTGCACCCCCAGCCCTATTTTTTATACTGTATTTTGAAAACAGGTCTCATGAAGTTGCGGAGGGCCTCACTAAGTAGCTAGCTGAGGCTGGCCACGAACCAGGATCCTCCAGTCTCCACCTCCCAAGTACTGAGATTACAAGCGTGCGCCACCACACCTGGCTTGCGTACCTCCATTTTAAGACTTAACATAAAGCCGGGTGTGGTGGTGCACGCTTGTAATCCCAGTATTTGCGAGGCTGAGACAGGAGGATCGCAGGTTTGTGGCCAGCCTCAGCTAAGTGGCCCTCTGCAACTTAGTGAGACCCTATTTCAAAATAAAGAATAAAAAAATAGGGCTGTGGATGTAGCTCGGAGGTAGAATGCCCCTGGGTTCAATCCCCAGTACCAAAAAGAAAAAAAGATTTAACATATTGTATTGTGTCTCTTTCCTTCTGTCTCCCTTTGAGGGAAAGGACTATAAGTTTTCATATATATGTCCTGAGTTCTTAGTCCTATAGTAGTCTCTCAAAAAAAGATATTTCAGAGAGAAAGAAGAAAAAAGAAAGAAAAACTTTCTTAAGATAGAAATTTCCAGCCATCTATCTCAATACTTAAAATGATATTTGGGAACCAATCTAGTCCTTTCCTTAAAGTCTTAGGTAATGCCAATTTCTCACATAAAACTAGAATTTGAGGGAACGGCAATTGAACAAGCACATAAAGGCAACTTCAATGGACTAAAGTCAAACTGGGCATCGAATTCACAGTGGGCACAAGACCAAGAGTGAAAATGGAGACATCCGGGTGGACAATCATTGCTGTATAAAAGGTTGGGATTTTTATTGATAAGTTATAAAATAATATAATACCACTAAAATACAGGGTTTTCTTCCTGAAGTCAGGAAAGGCCTCCCAACGTAGGGAGCAAGAATGTGGTAAAAAAGATGGAAGGAACATCACATGACAATTATAGCTGAATGAGGCAGCGAGAGGCCACTTTGGCTACACCACATGGGCTTCTATATTAACCATGGTTTTTACTCTCTGTATTATATATAATGTCTTGACACCTTAAAAGTCTTGCTGGCCCAAAAGAGACAGCCCTTCCCGGGCCTAACCAATTCTTAGAGGCAGCAAAGGGCTTGGCGATGGGACAACATCTTCATAAGCAAAACAACCCAAGTCTGTAGCCGCAGCCACCCAGGCCCGGCAACCAGACAACTGGTTCTACAGCCCAGAGCGGCCCGCGTGCCTCAAACCAGCCAGCCGGAACTGCTTGCCGAGGAAACCCTGGAAGGCTCCGGCCACTCCTACTTCTGCCCCCCGAGCAAACCCCCTGGCCCTGCCTGGCGTGGAGTGCCACCTTCTCTTGGGAAACCTAAGGAACAAACTCCTTTTTCAGTGGCATGAAATACTTCATGTCATCATGCAGTCATTTCTATAAATTAAAATCACATGGGGACAAATTAGAACAGTTTCCTTTAACGTCTCTCCTGAAAAATCCTTGATTCCGTTCTAAGTACTTAAAGTATTTAATTTTCCCTTTATAGCTAATCTTTTAGTTCTTTTTATTTGTATACTGTGTGTGTGTGTGTGTGTGTGTGTGTGTGTGTGTGTGTGACTGGGGATTGAACTCAGAGATGTTCTCCCTCTGAGCTATACTCTCACCCCCATTTTATTTTATTTTTTTTTATTTTGAAATGGTCTCCCTAAGTTGTCGAGGCTGTCCTTGAAAATGCGATCCTCCTGTCTTAGCCTACCAAGTACTGGGATTACAGGGGTGCGCTACCACGCCCGGCTTATTTGTATACTTTTAAGCCCTCTGACACATCAAAAACCTGTTAGAAACATCATAATTATGTCATGAAAACCTTAATAATATCTTTTATGGCCAGTAAGCCTTGCACCCTCCTGTGTATGTCCTTGGGCAGAGAGCAGATACAACCTTTGCCTGTTACCCAGGAACATCAAACTATTTTGCCTTTCTATAAAGGCAAAACCAAAGCTTCTCATCGTATTCAACATGGCCAACATAGGACCTGCTTCTTGCTCATTTTCTTTGAAACTAAAGATACCATGGGCTCCCTTAATCACGAGTCCCCACAAGAATATTTCAAGAACTCCCTACCCTCTGGAATGCACTGGCAAACGGCTTTCCCTACGTGCCTGGAAACCAACAGGAGGAACTAGATGACGCTGGCACATGACAGTCACCTCCCAGCTTAGCACATGGAGCCGGGGCCACGTCCTACAGACAAGTGCACAGAGACGGCAGCAACAGGGCCCCACACGCCTCGTCAATGGCGATGGCCACAGTGCTCCCAGGCTGGTTTAGATCCGGTGCCCACCAGTGTTTTCATGTAAGTGGATCCTACTCTGATGATCAACCCCACAGTTATTATGCAGAGTACAAAGAAAGAGCTTTCTTTTGGGGGAATTCTTTGCCAGGCCATTGCCTCGTACCTTTTACCCTATAGGTCCATATGTCATATGTCCAAATCTAAAGGTTTGACTGACCACAAGAAAACTCAAAATGAAATAAAGGAAAAACAGAAATGAAACAAAGAATTCAAGAGACAGAAAACAAAAAGCAGAACATGAAATCCAGGGGAAGGAATTTAATATGGCCATCAGACTCTACCCGAGCTTCAGACTGGACTGAGCTTCCTGGTCTCCAAAGCAAAAAGTTTCATGGCCAGGCATGGTGGCACACGCTTGTAATCCCAGTACTTTGGGAGGCGGAGACCAGAGGATCTGGGTTCACGGCCAGCCTCAGCTCTCTTGCTCTCTCTCTCCCTGTCTCTCTCTCTCTCTCTCTCTCTCTCTCTCTCCTTAGTGAGGCCCGCCGCAACTTTGTGAGACCCGGTTTCAAAATAAAGTATAAAAAATAGGGCCGGGGGTGTAGCGCGGAGGTAGAACGCCCCTGTGTTCAATCCCCGGTACTGCAAAAAAAAAAAAAAATCAGCCTCAACACAGCCCATGTCCCGCGCTATACTCGTTTTGAGCCCCTAGCAAAGGGCCACATGCGCTGGTTCTAGATATTCTTGGGAAACTCAAATTCAAAATTTATTCCTTCTGCCTCTCTCAACAAGTTCCTGACCCCCTGATTTGAAGCCCTAAGACCATCTCTCCTTCCTCCCTCCCCATCATTCCCACATCAGTTGTCACATCCCATAAAAATGACCTCTTTCTTCCCTCCTCTCACTCAATAACTCATTCATTAAATATTTCCTGAGCACCTACTAGGTGGCGTCAACTCAGCAGGGAATGTGATGGGAAAAAATCCCTGCCTTCAGGGGGCCCGGCTTTCTCCCTAGGGGGACAACAAATGGAGAAATAAGTGAACCCAGGCAGCCCTCCGTATCCAGAGGTTTGACAGCTGCAGATCCAACCAGAAAGTAATCAGGGGAAAAACTGCATCGTATTGAACATGTTCAGACCTTGTTTTCATTATTCCCTTAACAGTGCAGTACAACCACTTCACATTGGTTATGTATTACAGTAATCTGGAGATGACTTAAAGTATACAGTCACTCTCCTTTTTTATCTGAAGTCCCTCTCTTTCCTATTTTCTCTCTAGCTTCCACATATGACCCTTGGCTTTCTGAGACTGGCTAATCTCTCTGAGCATAATATTCTCTAGTTCCATCTCTTTTCCTACAAATGACATAATTTCATTCTTTGTGGCCTAGTAAAACATTGTGTAGAAGAGGGAGGTGGTCTAGAGGAAGGGGGAGGGAGGGAGAGGGAGGATCAATGAAGGAATCACTGGCATTGACATTATGTACATATGTGAGAATACCAATGCCTGTCTCAATACCCTGTATGGGGAAGGGGGTATTGGGGATGTAGCCAGGGTAAAAACCACCAAGTGCTGTGTGCATGTATGTCACTGTCACTATGAACGACGTTATGATGTGAGACTATAATGCACCAATAAAAGTATATAAAAATGTATCACTTTGAATCTCACTATGTTGTACAATTGCAATGCACCAATAAAATTATAAAAAATAAAATATACAGGAGATGTGCATAGGTTATGTGAAAATACTATGACATTTTATATAAGGGACTTTAGTGTCCCTGAATTTTGGTACCTGAGAGGGGAGTTCTGGACCCAATCCCCCATAGATACCAAGGAATAAATGTACATCATAGGTTACTGATGAGTGGGAAACAGAAAAATAAAGGAGGGGAGGAGGTAAGAAGTGTCGTAGGGGAGACTGGAGTTTTTACGTAGGGTAGCTAAGGAAGGCCTCACTGAAGGGTAACATACCAAAGAAAGCGAAGGGCCGTGGGGAAAACATTCCTGGCACAGCAGTGGCAAGAGCAAAGGCCCTGAGGTGAGTACGCGCCTGGCACATCAGGACCAGCAATGAGCGCAAGGTGGGTGAGGTCGAATAACAAATGGGACAGAAAGGAGGAGACGGGGTCAAGAGCTAGGTACCTTTATAAGGGTGAATACACTTGGAATGTAGGGATGTTAATGTTATCTTTTCTTCATCTTCTTCTTTTTTTATTGTATTTTTTTATTTTTTTTAATTTTTTTTTATTTTATTTATTTTTTATTGGAGCTACACCCCAGCCCTATTATTTATTTATTTATTTATTTATTTATTTATTTATTTATTCATTTATTTGAAATAGGGTCTCACCAAGTCCCTGAAGCTGGTCAGGAACTACAACCCTCTGTGTCAGCCTCTCAAGTGCTGGGATTAAAGGAGTGTGCCACCACACCCGGCTTAATACTATCCTTTAATGAACAAAAATCAGTAACTTTCAATGATTTAACAGTTGATCACCTGAAAGCGGCCATCTTTATCTAGGTAGGATTATAAATATACGGTACTCTAGCACAGACAAAAGTTTAGCAGAGAAACAAAATCTGTTATATTTGATGTTCAATTATTGATGCTAAAGCAATGAAGCCTAAAGAGATTAAAAGTGGCCACAAAAAGAAAATTTTTCTTATCACTAAATTTTTCTATATAGAAAGATTCCCAGTTAAATTTGGAAGACTTTAAAATGCTCGACCTCAAAACACACGAAAATTGGTCCCCTTAAATATTTTAAGTGTTTATTTTTATTGGTAATATTTTGATGGAATCAATGTTAATCTCTTTACAGAAAGATAATGCAGACACGCTGAGAATTCAACTTTACCCTCTGTGGTGTCTTAATACACCCTGACTGCTGCATAATTTATAAGAAGAATCTAGAAACACTGACTCAGATTTGCCCAACGTCTGTCCTTAAAATGTGGAGGCAGGAGTGGAAAGTACAGTGTATTTTCTTCTAGCATTCTGAGCAAGAGAGCTTCCAAATAGGGAACCCCTCCAGCTGGGCATTCTGGTGCATGCTAGTTGGGTAGCTGAGGCAGGAGGATCGCTGGAGACCATGGGTTCAAGGCCAGCCTGTGCAACATGCAAGACCCCATCTCAAACCAAAACAAAACAAACAGAAAGAGGCATCATTTTGTAGGGCGCAAGTCTTCCCTTCTTTTTTGTTTTGGGGTGTGTGTGTGTGTGTGTGTGTGTGTGTGTGTGTGAAGAGGCATCATTCTGTAGGGCCCAAGTCTTCCCTTCTTTTTTGTTTTGGGGTGTGTGTGTGTGTGTGTGTGTGTGTGTGTGTGTGTGTGTGAAGAGGCATCATTCTGTAGGGCCCAAGTCTTCCCTTATTTTTTGTTTTGGTGTGTGTGTGTGTGTGTGTGTGTGTGTGTGTGTTTTACTGGGGATTGAACCCAAGGGCATTTCTACACCCCAGCCCTTTTTATTTTTTGTTTGAAACAGGGTCTGACTAGATTGCTGAGAGTCTCACTTGCTGAGGCTGTCCTCGAACCTGAGATCTTCCTAACTCAGCCTCCCAAGTACTGGGATTACAAGCAGGTGCCACCACTCCCTGCTCCAAATCATTTTCTAAAAAAATATTGTCACTAACTGAGCTCTTTTTCCTTGTCCTCCTTAGAGGAGTTAATATTAATGTCCAAATATCACACATAAAATAAAGACCAAAAGAAGCCCTGCTCCAGAAAACAGAAAGAAATAATGGGGTGGGAGATGACCAAATTTAAAACTTTACTGGCAAAGAGTATTTTTTTAATGAAATGTAACTTCACTTGCTTTCAACAAATACAATCTTTAAAAAATGGTCCAATCTAACCATTATTCTTCTTAGACTGCAGGGACAGGTCTATAATAAATTAGCAACTTTATTCTAGGCCTCAAAGGTTTCTCTTTAGCCTTACTGTGTATATAATCAAAATGAGATATTACTATGCCTAGGTAAAGTTTATCAATCTTAACTAATGTCTGCAGTCCATAAATATTATATGTTATAATTTATACAAAAAATTAATTCAGAAAATAGGCTGAAACTAGGAGTAGGGTAGCATTGTAGGTTTTTTTTTTTTCAATTAAAGGGACTTATTAGAGCCAGGCATGGTGGCACACGCTTGTAATCCCAGTACTTGGGAGGCTGAAACCGGAGGATCCTAGTTCACGGCCAGCCTCAGCTACTTAGTGAGGCCTTCTGCAAGTCAGTGAGACCCTGTTTCAAAATAAAGAATAAAAAATAGGGCTGGGGGTGTAGCTTGGAGGTAGAACGCCTCTGGGTTCAATCCCCAGTACCACAAAAAATAAAAATAAAGGGACTTATTAAAATTCAACAGATATAACAGAGCAAAGATGGCCTGGTTAGGATCAATTTGAATTGTTCAGGTTTTAGGTTGCCTAATCTAACCTTTTAAAAGTTCCACTGACATTATGTATCTATGTGAGAATACCAATGCCAATCGCAGTATCTTGTATGGGGAACAGAGGAGTGGGGAGGGAACTGGGTATGTCACTATCACTATGAAATACATTATGATGCGAGACTATAATCCACCAATAAAAGTATTAAAAATAAAATAAAAATAAAGTCATTATTTTTTAAGAGAAATCAAAGTGAACAATGAGACCAGTCCATCACTGAAACTCTGTGGGTGGCTTTGCACCGGGTTGGAGGCCTGGTCACCCTTCTGCAGGACAGCCACATGCAAGCATTTGCAATGAGATTCCTGTCTACTGGTAGCTTTTACAGTTATGTAAGGACCAGGCCACACTACCAAAGCCACCGTTTCCCTAAAACAAACCATCTATTATACAATGCATTGGGTATTTTAAAAATCAGACATCTCTAATTACAGTAAATTACATATCTAAACATCTGTATCTTTACGATCTAAATCAGTGCTTCTCAAATGAGAGGAAGGACTTCTTTATTAGCATTCCCAATCTGTCATCTACTGATACTTTTGCCAAATACATTAATGATAAATTATTATCAAATGACCTTTTTGAAAAACATGCACAATATAAGCCAATTTTTAAATTATTATTAGATTCAACAGACATGAAATTATCCTGCCAAGTTTCTAAAGGGTTTTGCGGCACTTACTCTTGATTTCAGTACTTCTCTGGCCCCGGGCCAGTGACCGGCTGGTGGGAGCAGCACTGGTCTGGGAGCACATTTTGAGGAGCACTGATCTGAAGTACCATGCACGTATTTATTCAAAAGATATACTTTACCTCTGACATTCTTTCCAAATCCCATCGAAGAAACTTTTTTGTCCATTTGTTCACTATTATTTGATTTCTCTTTCAAAACATCATCATCACTAACAACATCAGCAGAAAATTTTTTCTTTTTTTTTTTCTTGTGTCGAGGTGGAAGCTTTTTTGGAAAAGTAAACATTGGGAATATCACAAGAAACATTGCAATGGCACAAAGGAGGAATCCACTCCACCTAAAAAATTGGGAAATTTGAATAGCGTTTATGGCTTTTGTTTCAAGAGCGAGAATAAGTTAGCAAAGTAGAAGTTTGTGGTGATAAAATTCTCCAGGAATTTTTTTTACCTTCATCAATTGGAAAGCACTAAAAACTCAAATAAACTGAGAAAACGAAAAGATCTCCCTCTCTGTAATATAAATGGTAAATCTACCCAATAATTATACTAGTATTTTAATGAGTACCATAATCAGCAACCTGGTTAGAATTTCATTCAATTTAAGTATTCTTTAACAATTATGTATAAGTTCTGATAACATTATTAGCCCTACTACCATGTGCAGTTTATAATAAATTACTAAATAATAAATTAAAAGAAAAATAATATAAACTCTATAGCATGTTTTGTAGAACGATATAGGCACTTTTTCCTAGAAGAAAAGCATTAACACTTGGTGTTAAATGTATTTTTCGATTGTTTGGTGCTGGGGAATGAACCCAGGCCCCTGTGCATGCCAAGCACTAACACCAAGCTATGCCCCAGTCCCGAGACAAATGTATTTTAAGTTACTGATGGCATGCAAATGTTTTTCTGCAAGCACTTAAAAAGGTATCTACCTCCACTTAGCTGGTCCTCATACTACTTAACCAAGTATGAGAGCTACCAAGACGTTTAGACTTGATCCATGCCTTCAAGAACTCACAACTGAGGTATAAGCAAGCCAAAAACATAAGAAACAATCTCCAAGCAGTGGAAGAACCCATACAATTATGTGTTATAGATTATAACATGTAATAATGTGTACCGCATATATAAAGTGTATACCACATATATAATCTATAACATGTCTATCATGTGATTTTATAAATATGTATACACACACATATATACATATATACCTGCCATTTCTGTAAAAGTTCAGAAAGGGGTAATTAATGTGTACCAGAAAGCTTCCCAGGAGATACAGAACTTGATCCATAGAGGCTTTGGATTCTGTCTTTAAATTCATCTGAGGGAGCTCATGGCAAATACAAAGAGTAGAACCCAAATTCTAGTCCTAGAATTAGAGCCCTGGGGCTTCTTACCTGCAATCTTAAATCGCCCTGTGAGGCAATTTCTCAGTCCCTGTCAGCCTTTCCTCAGCAAGCAGAGGTCCCACGTCCTACCGAACAGGGTTGCCACTTCTAACTAAGATTCCTCAATTCCAAACTCTGCTCTTAAAGCTTCCAAGTTCATAAGCTCTTGGGTTTTGTGCTATGTATCAGCGTGTGCCCATCAGTTGTAACAGAATGCAAGCAATGCATTCTGATGATGATAAGCCTTCATGATGAATTCCATCCAGAAAGAATAGAGATCAGTGGCAAAGATTCATTTTTTTAAAAAAACATTTCTATTAAAGTGCTGTTATCAGCTGCTAAAGATCACAGTCTAGTTAAGAGAAGGATAGAACCTGTCGTTAATAATCCAGCATGCTATTTTCAAAGATAAAGGTATTTCAAATAAAAATTTTAAGATAATCAGAAAAAAACTATTTTGAGAAAATTTCTCAGGGCAAACTTCTAGCAACATCAATTATTCAGAATATTATTTTCAACCTAGTCCCTGACAGATTAGGTACTCAAAAAATGTGCTGTATAAATAAATTGAAAAAGAGAGGTTTAAAGAAAAAAAAAAGTCATCTGTCTGCAGGAAGCATAGCTATAAAAATGCCTGGCCTCTCTCATACCTGACTGCTCACGAGCCCTCACCTGTAACCACCTCCGCCTCTCCCTTCAGCCTCTGGAATCTGTCTCCACAAACTCCTCCTTAGATCTCCCTGAACCCCTCTGTTCCCACGCCTCCCATGCTCGCTCCATGACATGGCAGGCAGTGGACAGGAGGTGACACAGTTCATGAGGTGTGCTTTCACGCACACCTGGAGTGGTATCCTGTCTTTACACTCACTACTAGGAGGTATTGGGAAAATTATTTGACTTTTCCAAATTGGCTTTCTCATGTGAAGGCAGAGAGTAATAAGAGATTTTTGAAGTGTTCAAATTTAAATAAGACCATGAATATAATGGACCTAATAAAATTCCTGCCCCCAAATCAGCAATGAATTAACTAATTCATTAGTTTTGATTATTTGGTTTTATAGATCTGCTCTCAGCCTCTCTGCCCACTCACCCCCAGCCATGGACCTAATGTAACATGCAAACAGTAAAGTTCCACTCGTAGTAGCCCAAAGTGAAAGCATATGACAGACAGGCACAGATTATAACAAGATAATAACAAAGTATAAAAGTTTGGGGTCAGGCCGGGCGTGGTGGCGCACGCTTGTAATCCCAGTACTTTGGAAGGCGGAGACCGGAGGATCCAGGTTCACGGCCAGCCTCAGCTCTCTCTCTCTCTCTCTCTCTCTCTCTCTCTCTCTCTCTCTCCTTAGTGA
>PVJS01039906.1:0-18689 GCA_004027185.1 Glis glis | reverse complement strand
AATCAGAATAGAAGGAACATACCTCAACATCATAAAGGCAATGTATAATAGGCCCACAGCCAACATCTTGTTGAATGGGGAAAACCTGCGAGAGTTTCCTTTAAAAACAGGAACAATACAAGGATGTCCATTATCACCACTCCTTTTCAATATAGTACTAGAGACTCTAGCCAGAGCAATAAGGCAAGAGAAGGAAATCAAAGGAGTGCAAATAGGAAAAGAAGAACTGAAACTATATTTGCAGATGACATGATATTATACTTAGAAGACCCAACAAACTCAACAAGAAGGCTTTTAGAACTGATCGACAAATTCAGCAAAGTGTCTGGATACAAAATCAATCTTAAAAAATCAGAAGCATTCTATATGCCATCCATAAATCCACTGAAAAAAAATCCATAAAACATTATTTCCACTCATGATATCCCTCCAAACAATAAAATATTTAGGAATAAACCTAACCAAGGAGGTAAAAGACCTCTACAAAGAAAATGATAAAACATTGAAAAAGGAAATTGAAGAAGATCTTAGAAGATGGAAAGACCTCCTATGCTCTTGGATAGGCAGAATAAATATAGTCAAAATGACCATTCTTCCAAAAGAGATCTACAGATTCAATGCAATACCCATTAAATTACCAGGGTCATTCTTTACAGACATGGAAAAATCAGTCCTTAAATTCATTTGGAACAACAAAAAACCCAGAATAGCCAAAGTAGTTCTCAGAAACAAGAACCATGCAGGAGGCATCACAATACCTGACTTCAAACTATACTACAAAGCCATAGTAATAAAAACAGCATGTATTGGCATAAAAGCAGACACATAGACCAATTCATACACTTACAGCCAATTGATTTCTGACAAAGGAGCCAAAAACATACACTGGAAAAAAAGATAACTTCTTCCACAAATGGTGTTGGCAAAACTGGTTAACCACATGCAGAAAAATGGAAATAAACCCCATTTTCTCACCCTGCACAAGAGTCAATTCAAGATGGATCAAAGACCTGGAAATTAGACCAGAGACCTTGCAGATACTTGAAGAGGGCATAGGTCTAACTCTTCAACACATAGGCATAGGCAAAATCTTCCTCAACAAGGTCCCAAAGGCATGAAAAGTTGAAAAGAGGATCAATATGTGGGATTTTGTTGAGGGCTGTCTTAGAAGCACACTGAGATTATCATCTTGGACCAGCTCAGTTTGAATACACGGTATTTGGTTGGGTGAGATTTGTCTGCCAGTGGACATTCGAATGGACCTGGTGTAATCTTCAAGGTACGGTCTTTGATGTCGTCTCCACCCAGTAATGGTTAATCCCTCCTTCCCCTAAGTTTGTCACATGTCTGCCTCACTGACTTCTTTACTATAACCCGTGATAATTGTTGATTTCTATGTTTGATTAGCCTTTATGATGTTTTGTCTAAAGTGTCTATAAAAGCAAGGTGCTGGCTACAGATGGACAGGAGAATTTGTCATCTCTATCTCCTCCCTGATCTTCCAATTATTAAATGCAATTATTCTGCAAATTATATTATCAGACTTCGTGTTGTTTCGTGTGAGAAGACAATTGATCGGTAAGCTGCCTGGTGCAGTGACCTTCCATGGCTCGAACCACAGAATTTAGGAAGCTGTTTGGGCAGCGATCCTCCATGGCAGGAACCCCAGAATAGTTTTCAGGGAGCTGCCTTAAAGCAGCAACCCTCTGTGGCAAGACTACAGAGCAAGTAGCGTCCGCCAGAGCAACCCCAATAAGATTGCATTAAACTGAAGAGCTTCTGCGCAGCAAAGAAAACTATCAAGAACCTCAACAGGGAGCCAACAGAATGGGAGAAGATTTTTGCCAACTACTCCGCTGATAGAGGACTAATATCTAGAACATACAGAGAACTCAAGAAACTCACTGCTAAAAAAACAAATAACCCAATCAAAAAATGGGCAAGTGAACTAAATAGGCACTTCACAAAAGAAGAAATACAAATGGCCAATAAATGTATGAAAATGTTTAACATCATTAGCAATCAGAGAGATGCAAATCAAAACTACCCTGAGATTTCATCTAACCCCAGTTAGAATGGCAATCGTTAAAAGCACAAACAATAACAAATGCTGATGAGGATGTGGAGAAGTAGGAACTCTAATACACTGTTGGTGGGATTGCAAATTAGTGCAACCACTTTGGAAAACAGTGTGGAGGATCCTCAGAAAACTGGGAATGAACCTATTATATGACCCCGCAATACCACTTCTAGGTATCCACCCAAAAGAATGGAAACCAAATTACCAGACTAATGCATGCGTTATCTATGTTTATAGCTGCACAATTCACAATTGCCAAACTATGGAACCAGCCCAGATGTTCATCAACAGATGAATGGATTACAAAACTATGGGATATGTACACAATGGAATTTTATGCAGCCATAAAGAAGAACAAAATTATGTCATTTGCAGAGAAATGGATGGCATTAGAGAACATTATGCTTAATGAGGTTAGTCAGTCACAAAAAGTGAAAAGTCAGATGCTCTCCCTAATATGCGGAAGCTAGGGAGAATAGGGCATAGGAGGGACTCCAGACAAAGATGGAGAAAACCTCAGATGAGCAAAGAAGGCGACGTAGCTGAGGGAGATGGGAGAGGGGAAGAGGGAAACACCCTAATGCACAGGATGTACATGCACAAATACATCAAAGTCAAGTACTATGCTGAGCATGAGAAGGAGGGAAGGGGAGGTAATGGGGGTGGGAATTGGGGGAGGGCTAACTGACTGATGTGTACATGTATACTTCTGCCACTCTGAAACCCATCAAGATGTATGATTACAGTGCACCAATTAAAAAAAAAAGAGGAGTATGGTAAGAGTGTGTTGATTTTTTTAAGAAACTGCCAAACCGCCTTCACGGTGTCTGTGCCACTTGTATTCCCACCAGCAATGGAGGAGAGTTCCTGCTGCTTCACATATCGTCCACATTTGTGTTGTAATTGTTCCAGATTTGAGCCCTTCTCATAGGTGTGCAGTGGCCTTTCATTGTGGGTTTTATTTGCATATCTCTGACTACATATGATGCATGGAACGTCTTTTTCTCTACTAGTTGTCCACGTGTGTGTCTTTCTTAGTGAAGTGTTTCTAAAGGTCTTTGGCTCATTTTTTAATCAGGTTGTTAGTTTTTTTATTTTTGAGTTTTTTTATATTAGATGTGTCTTTTGCAAATATTTTCTCCTAGCCTGTGGTTTATTTGTGCATTTTCTGGCATTGTCTTTTATATAAATTTGCCTTTTATAAAGTTTGAAGAATTTTACTTGAATCTATTAATATTTTCTTCCATAGATCTTGCCTTTGGTGTTGTATCTAAAAGTCATTCCCGTACCCAAGGTTATCTACTTTTTCTCCTATGTTATCTTCTAAAAGTTTTATAGTTCTGCATTTTACATATAGGTCTCTGGTTCATTTTTAAGTTAATTTTCTGAAAAGTGTAAGGACTATTTCTAGATTATCATTGTTATTATAATTATTATTTGCTTAGAGATATCCAGTTGTTCCCAACCACTTGCTGACAAACCACCTTTGCCTATTGTAATGTCTTTGTTCCTTTGTCAAGGATCAGTTGTCTGTATTTATGTGATTCTATTCCTGGGCTTTCTGTTCTGTTCTGTTGAGCTATTTGTCTGTTCTTCCGCCAATACTATACTCTCTTGGCTATTGTAGCTTTAGAATAAGTCTTCAAATCGGGTAGTGCTTCCTTTACTTTTAGAATAATAATTGTTTATTTGAGAAGCCAAACTCATTGCAGTGAAGACAACTTTGTATTCCCATTGTTAAAATATTTTTTGAATCAAAGTAATAAAAAGTACTTAAAGTAATCATTTGTAAAAAAATAGAAAAGGAAAAATGAGAGAAAGAAAAAAATAAGAAAGGAACCTCCAACACAAAACATACGTTACACTTTTTCAGTTTATAGTCATAGCAAATGTTACCCAGAAAATATAAATTTTGGTATTTTAATCCAATCAACATCACTGCGCTCAGATGTGGCCTTATAGAAAGAAAAGAACTGTGACAGTTCACTGGAATGGTAGACTTGCAGGATGTTTCTGGTTTTAACTTTTTCTGAACAAAGGCACAGCCATATTTCTCTGTCCTTTGGGACTCTGCAGGCAGCAATGCTGTGTACTTTAAGACTATTAAGTTAGACACAGATGGCATGTTTGCCCTCCCAGGCAAAGATCTGCAACTGATTCAAATAAATATTACTTGCACTAATAAAAGCTGCTAGGTCGATGCCTCGGAGACGGAACTTCTCTGCTAACATCAGTGGTGGCCAGAGCGTTCTCTTCCTATTATTCCCCTACGGAGTGCTTCACTTCTCATCTGCTACAAGGCCTGTAGCTAAGCAGTTGTCACTGGAAACAGAAACTTGCTCAAATTATATTAACCAAGGGGGATTTGAGGGGGACAAGAATACAGGAACTTTGATGAGATTCAACTTTATGCTTAGCTTCACCTCACAGAAGCAGGAAAGGAAAAGTAGTCAAATTTCTCTCTCTCTTTCTCTCTCTCTCTCTCTCTCACACACACAGGCACACACACACACACACACACACACACACACACACACACACACCCACCCTTCATTGCAGATGTACATCTGTTGTAGGTTGGCTCCTTACACTCATTCCCCAAGTCCATCTTTTAGTTCAAGTTTTCATATTGTCTAATGCTCTCTCTATGACCCTATTTTTAGATTCCAAGAAAAGAGAATTATTCTGGCCCGGGGGGCTCACATCCATGCTGAATTCAGAACCCCCTGAGACGGTAGCAGAAAACCAGTCTGAGCTCTGGCACAGAGGACCAGCTCTGAAGTCTTGGGACATGTCACTTCATCTCCTTGGGCTGCAGTTCCAGGAATGAGGCATGGGGAGAGGCAGCAAAGTTTGGGGAATAGGTCTGGACCAGATGGGGCAGGGCAGGAGCAGGTGCGGACCACAGAGGTGATTCTCCATCTCTCTTCCCGCTTGGAGTTTTTATGGAGTTTCCTTTTTAGCATCGCTTCAGAGACTATCCCAGATATACAAGAGAAATAATTTTGATCTCTTTATGTGTACTTCCTTCCCACTCTCTGCCCTTTCCTGCCACACTTAGTTTGTTTCTTCTTCCTCTTTCCTTTGCCCTTTAAACAATGGTCTTACGAGTGGAGTGCCAAAGATAGAACCCGCTGCATGCAGCAGAGACCGTAAGGAAAAGCTGAAGGGCAGAAGGGTTATGAGGCCAGTCAAGTCGGGAAGTCTGACTCACTGTACACAGACAGGTGGCCTCATTGTCCTTTTCTATATTAACTATTGTCAGGCTTATGGAAATTGATAATTGCTAGTTTGACCGCTTTATTACTCTGTGAATAACATAATTCTACCTAATTTCTAAATTGTGCAAATAGAAGTTTCTAAAAGAATCAATCCAAATTATTGGTTGAGATGAGCAATAAAATAAATACCTCCCATTTATTTTTAAAATATGGTAGCCCAAGCTGCTAATGTGTTTTTTTCTTTTGACTGGATGCTACTAATGTCAATTAAAACAATTCAAATCATTAAGAGGTAGAGGGAGCCGGGCGTGGTGGCACACGCTTGTAATCCCAGTACTTTGGGAGGTGGAGACCGGAGGATCCGGGTTCACGGCCAGCCTCAGTTCTCTCTCTGTCTCTCTCTGTCTCTCTCTCTGTCTCTCTACTTAGTGAGGCCCTCTGCAACTTCGTGAGACCTGGTTTCAAAATAAAATATGATAAATAGGGCCGGGAGTATAGTGTGGAGGTAGAATGTCCCTGGGTTCAATCCCCGGTACCGCAAAAAAAAAAAAAAAAAAAAAAAGAGGTAAAGGCTTCCTGTAGTCTGAGGGACCAAACCATCCACATCTATGCTCTTTGATGCACTTATTTAAAACAAACCATCTAAGCTGGGCATGGTGGCGTAATTCCAGTACTTAGGAGGCTGACACCAGAGGATCCGGGTTCGCAGCCAGTCTCAACTACTTAGTGAGGCCCTCCACAACTTAGTGAGACCCTGTTTCAAAATAAAGAATAAAAAATAGGGCTGGGGGTGTAGCTCAGAGGTAGAATGCCCCTGGGTTCAATCCCCTGTACCGCCAATAAATAAATAAATAAATAAATAAATAAATAAATAAATAAAACCATCTCATTCTCTTATAACCATGTGCCCCACTTGTTGTCCTAGGAAAGAATCATCCTCAGAGTACAAGCTTTGTAGGTGGAGGTGATCCCCACCGCAGAACTTATGGAAGGGTCAGGGAAGAGCAAAATCATTTGCATTTGTGTCTTGGCTCTTGAATGTCTAAATTCATATATTTTAGGGCCTTCTCAATCAATCTGGCTCATGTCAATATTTTCAGAACCGTTTCTCCACTAGTGTTCAACTCCATCCAAATGCACATTCAATTATCTTGCTGTCCTGATTCAGGTTCAGTGTTCAATGTAAAATGTCAGGGGTAAGGAAATTAAATGACAGGTATTAACGGGTATGGTTCTTGTCAGCATCCTTTCTCCACACAGACAAGGCCAAAGGAACACAATAAAAACCCCTTTGTTTAAGCACTAGAGCTTTAGGTTGACGCCTTCTCTCAAAACTCTTGGGCTCTGCTCTGCACCTGGTTCTGTTTCTCGGCTCGGCTCACTTCAGTTGGACCCTGCTTGGCTCCTCCTGTGTTCACCCCACCCTTCCTCTTACCATGCTGTGGATGTTTCTGAATTCGCCACCTGCTGCTCAATGGCCATGGCACCCCGTCTCCCTCCTCTAGATCATTCTATGGGTCCCTAGTCTGGGTGGAATGAGTTTGGGCCTGAAGCTGACAGAAACTTGATGGATTTTATAAATACACATTTTTTCTTATATTTTTATTTATTTTGCTAGTTTTATTTTTATTTTTGCTTTTGCCTTTAGCTTATCCATTAGCTAATGCACATTTAAAAAAACTGAAATTGTTGATGATCTAATTTTATACCATTTAAATTTACATACTTAATGTACAGGATAATGATATATATCAACAGAATAGAAATGTGTGTTTAATGCCTTATGGATCTACTGAAAATGTTTCTTCTAAAAAATGTTCTGTAGAAGCTAATGACTCCATATAAACATTTGATTTATCTTCTCATCAAAATAAAATATCAATGGTAGCCGGGTGTGGTGGCACACACCTGTAATCCCAGTACTTGGGAGGCTGAGACAGGAGGATCGCAGGATTGAGGACAGCCTCAGCAAGTACTGAGACTCTCATTAACCTAGAGAGATCATGTTTCAAAATAAAAAAATAAAATAGGGCTGGGGCTGTAGCTGGAGGTAGAATGTCCCTGTGTTCAATCCCCAGTACCATAAACAAACAAATAAATAAATAAATAAATAATTAAATAAAACATCAATGGTACCTCTCCCAAAGTCATCACCTGACAAAGTAATAATCAATTAATGATGTGATGAAACTCATGTAGTAATTTCTTTATACTATATTCTCCTTATAATAGATTAATATAGATCAAATTTGTATTGCATTCCACAATAAATTGAATTATGTGATAGTGAGACGGCCATGCTTTATTTGTTGTATCATGCCTTTACAAAATACTTGTCTTTACACATTAGCACTTATACTACAGGGGTCTATGTAGATTACTAATATTCAAAATGTAGGAGGCAAAATTATTATGTTTTATTCTATTTAAGGTGGTGTATAATTATTAATAGGTAGCATTATATGCTGCTTTATAATCAGAAATCAGAGAAAACTGGGTCATGCATCTTTTTTGCTATAGTATTCATCCACGTAGAATATGAAGTCAGCTTTAGTGTCTTCCGTGTATTCCTTTGAAACAACAGCAACAACAACAAAGAAAACACTCTGGCAATCTTGCCAAAGAACGGAAACAAGTTTCTTCCGTGCCAGGACTGGATTACAGTAAACAGAGTTTATTATGCGGTCTGATCTGCCCATGTCTAGATCATTCACAACTTTGTCCAATAGTTAAAATGATTCGAACTTTCCTATGGCCAGAATGTAAATAGCTTCTCTGTAACACTAGAGGGTGGTATTTATAAAGCCAGTAAGACTACGGTGGATGCTGACTTGAATTTATTCTGTGAGATTACTTATTCAAATTGTATTTGAATGAGAACACTGAAAATAAATGTTTTTAATTACCTTTGAAACTAAAGATGATAGACTATAAGTACAATTAATCTAACTTTAAAAAGTGATTCTACTTGTATTAACCTAGTAGGGATAAACTTTATTTCAGTAATTTACAGTAAGAATGAAATCTCAGTGCTAATAGTAAATAATATTTCAAATTGGTAAAGGCAATATTCAATGTAAATTTCTGCTTTCTTTTAATACACACATGGGGACCAAAGAAGGGTTAAGAAAATAGCTATGGTTTCTGAGCTTCATACTCCTCCCTTGTAAAATAAGGGAGTTGGGCTAGCAGAGGATCCTGAGGCCTTATCAGATGTTATTTCTATTCAAGGACCTGCGAAGGTAGTCTTGCCTAGGGCCAGGCATCCTGGGCTTCAGTTAGTCAATTGAAGGCCTGCAAAGGTGCCTAAGTAAAAGAAGTCTGGCTTTGAAAGCCTCAGTCCAAAAACAAAGAGCGCTTTTTGTTTTCCCTTTGCTTGGCAATTTGATGTGGTAGACTGGCTTAGAGCAAGGCAAGCTTGTTCTTCCGCTAGCGAACTTTGGACATACTTGTTTCCAGTCGTGTTTAAATGTGCACATGAGTATCATCCAGGTTATTAAATAAATGAAGGCAATTTCCTAAGGGGGATGCTGTTTGCTCTGTCTATCCTGGAGGAATCGAGCATGTAAAATCATGTACTGAATAACATCAGAGAAAATGAATTCAGAAACTGCTGGTTATAAAACAAGGGCCATTGACTTCATATTTGAAATATTAAAACATACTTGAAGTTTGTTTTTGGTTTTTAACCTTTTCAAATAATTTAAAAGATATTGACTAAATAAAACTGGGTTTTTGTGTTGTTTTTTTCTAACTAAAGATATGGATTTCAGATTTTGTTAGCATAGAAAAGATAATGCAAAACCATTCTTGACTATAGTTTTTCTCCCCTGGCCTTCAAGCTTTCCTTAAGGCTGAAGAAAACAGTTTTCACTCAATATTATAGATTTATTATAGGGATGCCACCGGAAAGAGCAGAAAATGACTGCAAAGCATTTTGTGAATATAGATGCTATGCAAAGGCTAAACGAAAATCTATAGCAGAAAAATAATAAAGCTTGCACTCCAAATGATAGGCACATTGTTTGAATAATTTAATAAAATTATAACAAATTTGTAAGCCTATTACTTGCAGTTGGTTGATGGTCAGATAATAGCTACAATAGAAATGGATGATTTATGAATTCATAAATTATTCTTCTGCTTCACCTTTCATTCCGGAAACTAGATGTTTAAGTCATGCTTTAGGCTTTCACTTCTGGTGTTGTATGAAAAGGACCCTTCCCTCTGGCCAGAAAACTTAAACGGAACATATTTGTGTGATCCAAACACAGTTTCCATTATTAACAGTCTCACTTTGTCAACAAATGAAAGTACAACTCATTATTTAAATATACAGTTAAATGTGCATAGTTATTTTGGGTTGGAGAGTCGCATGTTACGATGAGGAAACTACCATTGGATTCTATTTCTACAAAATTGCCTCTTTCTTAGAAATAAATTTTTCTGCACTTGTCTTATGTGACTGTTTTATATGATGTTCATAACTGGTATACAGTGATCAGGCAGTGACTGAAGTCATGACATATGACTTCAGGTCACGGATCCTGGGGTGTCTGTTTAATAGAGAGACATACTTGAAAGCTGTTTCGTCATTACTCTGAAATAAACCAGTGGTTATATTAGTCTCTGTTATGGACTGAATAGTGCACCCCCAAATATGATTGTGTTTGGAGATAGAACTTTTAAGGAGGTAATTAAGATTAAATGGAGTCATAAGGGTGGGGCCCTAATTAGATAATTAGACTGGTATTCTTTTAAGAAGAGAAAGCCAGGAGAGGCTTTGTCAGATATCAAATTTTCCACCTTGTACTTGAACTTCTGGACACCAGAACCACGGAGAAATAGTGTTCTGTTGTTGAAGCCAGTCTTCCTTCCTTCCTTTCTTTTGTGTTGGTACTGGGGATTGAACCCTGGGGCATTCTACCTCCAAGCTACACCCGCTACACCCCCAGATCTTCTTTTTTTTTTTATTTTGAAACAGGGTCTCACTAGGTTGCTGAGAGCCTTGATAAATTGCTGAGGCTGACCTCAAACCTACAATCCTCCTGTCTCAGCATCCCAAGTACTGAGATTGCAGGCATGTGCCACCACACCGGGCTTGTGGTATTTTGAAATTATAGCCCTAGCTGCGATACGAACACAAGGTCAATCTGCATTGCCAGCTAGGGTTTTCCACATTATCTGATGGAAGATGGAATTCAGATTTTTTTTGAACAAATAAAACCAAATGACAAAACTCTAAATATTCTATAAAATAGATTATAAACCTTTAGGGCAAAAGTATTTCCCCCAGTTGAGTGTGGCCATTCTGCTGTCCTTCTGAGAGGGCACTCTCCCTGTCCTTACTTCTGCTAGTGCAATGACTCATCTGTTCAGTAGACTTCCTGCTCTCACCAGAGATTCTTGATCCTCATTGTCCCCACTGGTACCAACTAACCCTAACCCATTGACCTGAAACTTCAGGTGCCATTGGATGCGCACCATGCAATATATGCTAAACTTCAGGTAGAATTAGCATCAATACAAGTGAAATTTAGCTACTGCTATCACCGGGTGATTTCTTCTCATGAGATGCCATTGACGGTTTTGGCCACTGGAACACTACTATTATAATGAGCCTAAATGTGGTTCATCTGTACAATGATATTCATTTTTCTAGCACTGTCATAACAAATACCATGGAGTGGGTGGTTTCAACAATCAAAACTCCTTTTCTCACAATTCTGGAAGCTAACGTCTGAGAACAATGTGTTGGAAGGACTGAGTTCATTCTGATGCTTTTCTTCTTGGCATGTAGATGGCTGTCTTCTATTGTCTTCAAGTGGTCTTTCCTTGCTGATCTGTGTTCCAATTCTGCCTTCCTTTTCCTTCCTTCCTTCCTTCCTTCCTTCCTTCCTTCCTTCCTTCCTTCCTTTCTTCCTTCCTTCGTGCTAGGGATTGAACCCAGAGGCATTATACCTCTGAGCTACACCCCCAGACCTTTTTTGTTTTTGAAACAGGGTATGGCTAAGTTGCTGAGGGTCTCTCTAAGTTGCTGAGGTTGGTCTTGAACTTCCTATCTTAGCCTCCCAAGTACTGGGATTGCAGACTTGCACCACCGCACTCAGCTCCAATCTTTCCATCTTATAAGGACACCAGTCATATGGTAGTAAGGTCATGCTGGGAGTCAAACCCAGGGCCTTGCACATGCTGGGCAAATGCTCTATCACTGAGCTACATCCCTAGCCCTTGGACACATCTATATGACCTCACTCTACGTTAAGACTTCTTTAAAGGCCCTCTAAAGACGGTCACATTCTGGGGTATCAGAGTTAGGATTTCAGCATGTGAATTTTGGGGGGATGCAATTCAGGCATAGTGAAGAAGAATAACTGTAACAATGTTACACAGTGAATTGGCAACCTCTTTTCATAATATTCCCCAGGATTTATGCTGTCAAATAATTCGGGGAAATGATGTTCGTGTTTTCAATGCAAACTTTTTACTACCATTCAGTGTCCCTGGAAGAAATCCATGTTCAGAATTGATCAGACTTGTTTTATAAACAGGTTTTGTTGCCTGAGTCAGTATTCCTTCTAACTATCAAGTGACTAACAACACTCAGGGAAGAAATGAAAGTGGAGTCTTTATACATTCTGATCTTCTAGAACAAATGATTTCCCAGAAGCCCAGAGTAGCATATCTTAGCAGTTAGCAGTGAACAGAGCTCCCATAGAACTAAGAAAGGAAGCTGGATTTTGGCTCATTAGTATGTTACTATGCAGATTATTTATTCATTAAAAAAGAGGTCAGAGTCTTAGCCCCATCTTTTTTTTATTCCACCAAAGTTCACTCTTCCCTTAAGTGCTCTTCCTTGATTTCTAAGTTTCTCAGAATTTTTTTTGGCAGGATTTGCTAAAGCTGCTCTTAATAGTCTCACTTTCTTATTAACCTCTTTTGGAATTTTCCATGATAAATGCTTTTTACAATTGGTAATTGTAAACACCATATGCCTTGTTCCATTTAATTGTTCTAAAGCCTTCATCAAACCCAAAGTTTTACTTTAAAGAAAAAAAGTTAAAACTATGGAATTTATACTTGTTAAAGAAAGTTGATACTTTTTAGAATCTAGGATTTTTAGCCAGACTTCTTGTGTTTGAAATCTGGCTCTCCAATGAATATACAGCAAACCTTGGGAAAGAAATTTAATTTGTGTCCCAGCTTCCTCATCTGCAAAATGGGATAAAATGGGATGTTATTGAAATGAAAGGGGATGGTTTCTTTAAAGGTGCTTATTTAGAACATTGCTTAGAACACAGCAACACTCAGTGAGTGTTAGCTGCCACTGCTGTTCTTGTAGATGTCCCTTGGGCAATTCGGGAATTCCAGCTTCCTTCTCCTCACTATTTAGAACCAGACTCCAGGGCACTCTAGGTTGCAAGATGACCAAACCTCTGAAGGGTTGCACAGGGGAACTTGGGCTTTGTCCTTGACAATCTGATCCCCTTTAAGCTAGGGACATGACTTCAGTGAATATGACACGAGCTTTCAAATCCCTCTTTTTCCTCAACTAGACCCTTTTCTCACTAGCTGGTGGTAAAGACACTGGATTTGTAGTTGTTGTTTGCTAGGAACTTGGGCTTTTTTACGCATAGTGCTGGGAAGACATTGACATTTACTTTAGCTCATGTCTCCTCTTCTCCCCTGGAACTTCCCATCCTACTTCTTTCTACCACCAGGAGATCTCTTCTGAGTCTTCTTCATGTCTTGCAGGTGCTCAGAAACATTCTGGGAGAATTTTCTTGGGCTGGTCTCTGCAAAGGTCATTAGAAACCATAGCAAACTTTAAACATGAAAGACTAAGATGATAAAATTAAAATAGGAAAAAAGTAGAAGAGGAAGGGCAGGCTCATAAAGATAAGTAAATATGCCAGGGAGACTCTAGGGAGCTATAGATTTGGGAGACATTCTCTAGACAGCATGGACTTTGTCAAACAACTTGAGCCATTAGTATTGTTTGTCAACTTTGCTGATTATATATATATATAAATGTATATATATGTTTATATGTATATATGCATATATATGATTTATATGTATATGATCTATAACTTAAATATGATAAATACAGAAATCATATATATGATAAATATAGGGAGATAGGTCAATATGTATAACCCCAATAAATCATTACAATGATAAATCTATGAAATAGGAGATGTAATTAGCTTCCAGTATTCGGAACCACCCTTGCCTATTTCTGTCGGCTCTTTCTCAATATAGCTTATTTCCTTTCATGTTGGTGAAATCTGAAGGTTAGTACATATTTTGCTGATCTTGACATATAGAAGTCTTATTTGAATAAAACTGAGGGTCCTCGTATCCCAGTGATATTTGTGTTTGATTTTCTGGAGCCAGGGAACCCTCCCCACCTGAAGCCCCTCCAGCTGCTCTTGCCATTACTGGTTCACTTTCAGAATTTTAAGTTTGTTTTTTTCTTTCTCTCTCTTTTCTTTTTGGCAATGTGTGGGCTTGAACCCAGGGCCTTCTGGATACTAGGCAAGCACTCTACGCTGAGCTACCTCCCCAGCCCTGGGCTGGTGTTTTCAACCACTCAGCATTTGCCTCAGAGCACCCTCACTCCTTGCTCTGTTCTCAAAGCTGACCTCTTCAGTTGCAGTTCACAGGTTGTGTTCACTTGATTGGTACTCAGGTGATTTCTCTTACTTCTTGTGAAAAATAAAAAATATAGACCTTATTTTGGAACTCACTCTTTTATAGTAAGAGATTCCGTAAAAGCATCCATTTCTCTATACTGCTTGAAATACTTCTAATAATTATATAATTAAAAAAAACTGATTCTACATCCTTGATCCATCTGAAATACATGTAGACATAAAGGTTTGCTTCTATTGTAATTATCCAGCTCTCCCTCCTCCTTTGTGTATGTTACTGATATTTTACACTTTTCCCTAGATCAACATGTGCCATATGCAAATGTGTTAGACATGTGGATTTTGGAGAGATGTTATGCATAGTGTGTGTGTGTGTGTGTGTGTGTGTGTGTGTGTGTGTGTGTGTTTAGCCAACAGTGCACAACTCATGTTGTGCACTTACATTTATTTGTAACGTGCTCCTAAGGTGACTATCATAGCAGTAATGAGACTTTAAATCTAAACTGACTGGAGTATTTTTAATGAGCCATTGTGGTTGCTGTCAGAAAAACTCTTTTTTAAACCACATAAATGCTTATCATTGTATACTGTGTGCATATATTTTAAATCCTGAAAATGTTGTAGGATTCCAAGAAATATCGATGATACAGGATTTATAACTGAAGAATTGAGACATTTCTAAAACCTAATAAAAGTCAAAGCTGATATATGACACATATGTGTAAGACTTATGGAAATTTAAAGTTACTTTTTGGAGTTCATTTTGGTGCCTAAATGGGAATGCATAACATATTATTTTGGACATATTTTCTTCCTGCTTCATATTGCTTAGTACTGTTAAGATTGCTAGGTGGCATTTCCTCATTTTATATTAGCATAATATTTGAGGGAGATGTTTAATTCTTTCAGTAACACTTTTAAAAACTGTAGAAACTCCATATCATCTCCACTGGAATTTGCTGTGTGGATGTAACCGCACTATTACTAGTTACAGTCTTCCAGATGTTCTTGGTCTTTCCCCACCATTTTCTCTTCCTCTTCCTTCCCTGAATTACCTTACTTGGTTCATTGACTTCTCTGTCCACAGACTCAACCTACCTGAAGCTTCAAGTCCAGTTTTGACTTGAGGCCTTGATATTGAATGCCTCTCCCTCTTCCAGTGATTTAAGATGCAGTGCCTCAACACTGACCCCTACCCTCCAAGATGGTGCCTTAAGTTATCATTATTGACAGCCTCAACTACTGCATAGTGTCCCAGTGCTGAAAAGTCATAGCCTACCATTTTATCCAAGTAACAGCTCGGTCACCACAAAACAAAATAAAACAGGAAAATGGATGGAACTAGAGACTATTATGCTAAATAAGATCAGTCCACTTTAGAAAGTCAAGGGTCATACGTTTTATCTTATATGTGGAAGCTAGAGAGAAAATAGGAAACAAAATAGACTGTAGAAAAAAAAGGAGAAAAGGAATTAGAATAGTGGATAGGGATTTGAAAAGAGACAGAAAGAGCCGGGCGTGGTGGCACACGCTTGTAATCCCAGTACTTTGGGAGGCGGAGACCGGAGGATCCGGGTTCGCGGCCAGCCTCAGATATCTCTCTCTCTTTCTCTCTCTCTCTCTCTCTCTCTCTCTCTTCTTAGTGAGGCCTCCTCAATTTCATGAGACCCGGTTTCAAAATAAAGTATAAAAAATAGGGCCGGGGATGTAGCGTGGAAGTGGAACGCCCCTGCGTTCAATCCCCGGTACCGCAAAAAAAAAAAAAAAAAAAGAGACAGAAAACGGAGGAAGAAAACAGTTTAAATAATGCTCTGTCCGTATATAAAGTTATCACTACCAGTCTCATTAACATGCATGGGGAGTGAGGAGGGGAGCAGGGTGGAATGCAGTGGGAAATACACCAAGTGATGCGTGCATGCATGTGGTATCACTTTGAACCTCACTGTGATGTATAATTGCAATGTGCCAATTAAAGTATAAAAATAAAAGAAAAATACCCCCTCCAATTGCCACAACAAAACCCTAAATTCTGAGACTGAACCAGTGATGTTGGGAGGAGTTGGAGTGGCTTTAGATGGGAAGTGTTCAATATGTACTCTTGGACTCTGTAGGGTGCTATTAAACACTGACTGGTCCTATTGCTGAACATAGGCTTTAGTCTCAACACCTAAGAAATTTGAAAGCATGCATTTCTCTTAGATTAATTATTTTGTCTTACAGTTTCTAAATCATATTTCATTAATATGAAAAGCTTCCCAGGACCCCTCCAAGGATGGGCCCCTGCTTCTTTGGGACAGATATCTCTAACGCTGGTACTGCCTCAATTTCTGACCATTGCTAGCATCATTCCTGTTGACAAGTGTCTATCCTCTGTCCATGACACCTCTATTATTTATCATGGATCTATCATGCCAACTCTTACTGGACTAAAGACCACAGTTTGCTGAACCTTTAGGTACTAGATCTTTGTCACTTTAGTGGGTGGATGAAATACCAGGCCTGAGTCATCCTCCCTAATCACTTTATTATTTATTTATTTATTTATTTATTTATTTTTGCTGTGCTTCTTTGAGGAAATTACATACAACTTGTTTCTGGGAGAAAACACTGTCTAAAATTAATAAAACATATGAAGTTTTAAAAACCTAGAACTGTAAAATTAGGAATTTTTGCCTGTCTTATGTAATATCATATATTAATTTTATTTTGCTGTATTAAATTTCTTGAGTCCTTCCTTATTGGGAAATTCATAATCTGCTAGATGGAGGGGAACTCACATCCTTTTTAAAATACTTTTAATTTACAAATGAGGAAATACAGGCTTATCATGTTAATGTGGCTTGCCAAAGATCATACAGAGAGAAACCCAGGCTTGCTCTAGATCTTACTTGAGAGAAGGTTAGAGAGACTGATTAAGTTTTAGAATTTAGCAGTCCTTTTATCTCAGTGCTCAGCTGCTTGATATCAGAAGTATTCCAGTAGCCCTTGAATGGCAAAGAATGAATCACTGAATTAAATCAATGCTGGAAAAGACTTTTGGAGAGAGTTTCAGGTTTATAGAATTAGTAGTTTCAAAACCAAGAGATTCTATGAGCTTTTAGACTCACAGACTAGTAATGACTAGGACTATGTCAGCAGGGGGCAGCCAGCTATTAAAATTTGGAAACGTGTTTTCTGCTAGGCTTTCGTATTTGCCTTGAAGTTTCTAAATCTAGTTTCATAAAAATCAGTTTCCATAAAATATTTTATATATAAATGATAACATGTGATTAAATATAATAATAATCTATTCGATTTCTACCTCAACTACTCCAAGAACAACTGGTATACTACAAATCAATTCTGATACTACCTAGAGTTAGTGTCGGACTCCACAAATTTAAGGGCAGGGTTCCCCCAAAGACCACTCCCACTGCAGAGAACAGCCAAAAATTCAGAAGGATGCCTAGGCTATCTACACTTATGTATGTAGATGGGATGTTAAGTGGTGATTCCCAGGACCTCTTCAGGTGGATGTAATAATTTACTAGAATGAGTCATAGAACTCAGGAAAGTGCTATACTCATGATTACAGTTTTACTACAAAGACAAAATCAGAAGGACCATGAGATCTTCACTAGAGGCCAAACCAATGGGGCCACCTGATCTTGGACTTTGCACCTTCAAAACTGTGAGAGAAATAAACTTTTCCCTTTATAAATTCAGCCTGCCTCAGGTATTTTGTTATTTGTTTTTGTTAAACAAAAAAAAATGAAGCTCATAGAAATAGATCATAGATTTAGATTCTCTAGTAAAATCTAAGAGTTTCAGAAAGAGAGAGAGAGAGAGAGAGAGAGAGACTTACAGTTTCCAAAATTGAAAAGTGGTAAGTCCTTATACTGAAAGAATTCCTTAAATACTACAAATAATAAACAAATAAACAAATAAACTGGAATAATACCAAGGACATTGTGGAAAAATAAGCGAATTATGGAAAAAATTAACAGAATGCAGGAGGAACATAACTGAGTGATGAGTAATATGGTACATTTAATTATAAATGAAAGGAAGTCATATTCATGTGTTTTGGGCTCTATCACCATAAAGTTATTTTATCTTAAATACCTGCCTGCTCTCAATTTCTTTCTTCTATTTCTAACATGTATAAATAATATATAACTATTTTTATTTTAATTAAAAACATATATTTATTTAAAAATGTAAAGACATTTATCAGGAATGACCAAACCCATAATGTCAAAATGGAGCAGAGTCAGAACCTCATGGGGTCCTGGTACCTATACGTGGCAATTAAGTTTCAGGTTTTCCCTCAGTGTCTGAGGGAAAACAATAATAACAAATAATAAACAAATAAAAGAGCACTTAGATTAGATAGATTGGACCTTATTCTCTAAAAACTTATACCCAGCTAAATGCGACAATGATAAAAATATTTTTTGAATATTTAAAGAGTAAAGTGCATTATTTTCTCCCAGAATGTCACTGAAATTTCTCTAAAGAGTATATATTAGCAAGAGGAAAAATTAATCCACATGGAAATAGTGTGAAGCAAGAAAAACATTTAGAAAAGATGTTGATAAAAGCATATAGGAAGCCTGGCGCAGTGGCACACACCTGTAATCTCAGTACTTGGGAGGCTGAGACAGAAGGATCGCAGGTTCGTGGCCAGCCTCAGCAAATTAGCCAGGCCCCCACAACTTAGTGAGACGCTGTTTCAAAATAAACAATACA